>JTDE01000917.1:155304-181241 GCA_014338405.1 Paragonimus skrjabini miyazakii
CCCATAAGACTCGGCCATCCGAACGCTACCCTGAAACTCCGGCGGCAAACTCTGGATGAACCACTCCCTCAACAATCTATCCTTCGTTGTTTCATCTGCTCCCGGCAAGCCCAAAGTCAATTGTCGTAATAAGTGTTGATAGTGAATCAGGGGGTCTTGAGTGTCGCAAAATCCGGCACCGTAAAACCGACACATCGCTCGTTGTCGGTCTTGTTCCTTTGTAAACTCTTGAATCAGTGCAGTCCGTGTTTCTTGATACGATGCTGCGGCCTTTGTTTGTTTGTTCAAGGCATAGACAGATTTTACTCGTCCAGTTAACAATGTTCCTAATGCCGTCAATAGTTGTGTTTCGCTTTTCAATCCGTTGCACGCCGCAATCGCCTCAAATTCCGACAGCCACTCTTCCACGTATCCATCCGAAAATTGGTTTGGCCACGGCAACGTCATTGCGTCGTGTTCAGGGCACGGCACCAGTGTAGCGAAAAGGCGTCCAATGAAGCACAATCTTTATTGTCCAACACGCTAGTTCACATGCTACGCGCGCGCTCGCGTTTATGAGTCAGCATTCCAGTCCACAGCACCCCCAGGTTTCTGTTCACGCGTCGTGTGCACTTCTACCCGGGGGTTTTCTGCCTGCTATTCCTCGTCCGTCTATCCGATTTCGTTGAGCGATGGCTTGTCCGGTCGCTCGTGCTGTCCTCCGTCTATCTACTGTAGGCTTTGAACGTGGTCTACAGCCGTGTCGAGATATTCCTGAGAGTGTTGGAATAATCACGCCTTCAATTTGGTCATCCATCCTATTTCGGTTGCCACGTGTCGCCCGTTGGTCCGATAATTTCTATTCTAGGTTGAGGTGGAGTGGCAGATGAACAGAAAACGAAACTAATTTCTCCCTATTTATCCATGAAAGTGTGAATCATCCAGCCAGTCACAACGAGGCTGGACTTAGACGAGGCGTGACGGTCTACTGGGATAAACTGGACGATGTCACGATCACGTCGACAATCACTCATACCAGGCAGGCCAATAAATAAGTTTGACAAACCACAGTATTCTGGTCATCCAGGTCGGGGGTTGAAAGGTTAACATCTTCTGGACAAAAGTACCATTGCCAGTACCGGTGCCTCATAGTACAGACTGAAAAGCCTAATCGTTCCCCCGTCTACGTCTGGACGTCCTGTCACTTTGTCAACCCACATATAACCATGACTATTGACAACACTGCATCCGCCCTCTCGCATCATACACCGCATCGCCCTATCTGATACAAACAACATGGTGGATAGACAGATATAGTTAATCTTAGTAACAATGTGTCAGTGGGTCCCATCTCTTACCATTCAGTCTCAGCCCACAGTCGTCCCTTGCTTAGACCTAGGATGCAAATTAATATAGGTGATTTCAACGTTTGCACTCTAAAACAGATAGGTCAGCAGGCCGCTCTCGCACGAACGTTAGATGAGTTGCACGTCGATGCATGCTGTATCTCAGAGAATAGAATCCAGGACAGTAGTATGAAACGTATGAAACTAACAACACCCACACTGTCTATCCGATACTGGTTACACACTTCGGATGACTCCACGGCCGCCTCTAGCGGCCAGGCTGGAGTAGGTATAGCCCCAGTATAACGGCCTCAGTCGCACTGGCAGATCAGATTCTTGTTGACAGCAGACTTTGTGTCGTCCGCTTGGCAGGTTATGTTAAAGCCAGCTTTAGATGCGAAAGCTTCAGAAATCTTCTCATTGTGTCTACTTACGCTCCGACTGACTGCAGCGACGTCGATGTCAAGGACGCCTTTTACTCGGATCTGGTCGCTCTCCTTCGGTCGATACGTAGTTCTGATATAGTCATTCTGGCCAGATATATGAACACTCAGGTCGGCAGCCTTTGTGAGGCCGAATCTCGTTGACGTGGCACGTTAGGGATGGCATCGCACTGCTCGGATAATGGCGAGTAACTGTTACAGCTGTGCGCTGAATACAGGCTGTTCTTTTTACCGACTCTAGATTTAGGCATCATGTACGTCATTGATATACTTGGCACCTTCCTTCTCCGAACCAGGCCTGGTCTCAGATATACCACATAACCGTTAGTTATAGGTAGCGGGGTTCTATACAAGACTGTTGTTCTTGTTGGAGCACATAATTGGATTCAGATCATGCGTTGGTACATTGTCGTTTCGTTCCTACTTTTGCTGGGTAACAACCCCATCGACGGCAACCATTGGCTATTGAGAAATTGACTATCCATCGGTACAGCATAAGTACCAAACCAGCGAAGAAAGATGTCTTAGTAGTTCTCAATCCGAAGATCCTAATAGCAGCTAGACCCAAATCTCACAGGCTTTTCATGAAGCAGGTACTGTAGCAAGCGACAAGTACGAGGGTTAAACAGACATCGAATCTCGGAGAAATCCCTGGAACATTCCTCTGGCAGTTCATATAACAAATCTAGCAGAGATATCCGCACGAAGCTATAACGTAGTCTAAAGGTTGATCGTGAGGCTTGGTTAATGGAGAAGGTTAAGGAAATGGAAATCACTTTAACCTTAGAGGACACTGGCAGACTGTTAAAGCTTGCCCGTGCTATTGATCCAAGGTGACCGTATCTCAGTGACGTTATCAACAAAGCAGATGGCACATATCAACAATATGCCCAGAAGGGTAAGACGCTTGGCGGAACACATTGAGTCTATTTAAATGACCTCCTGCTTCTACTCTGTTGCCACTATAAACTTGTAATGTAGCACCCTAGTCTGGAACCACTCACTGAAATTGAGGTGCACAATTGCATTTCGGCTTTCAAACCTAATAAAGCTGCTCATCCAGATGATCTCGTGTCAGCACCTTTCAAAGAAAGGGAAGAGATGCTCGTGGAGATCTTGATGTAGTCGTTTCAACTTGTGCGGACGACAGAGACTATCCCTCAGTGTTGAGATCACTCGATAATAGTTCACATAGTAAAGAAAAAAGTGCGAAGCCTTCGCGTAAACCATAGGGGAATTAGTTTGATCCCAGTCATTTCTAGGGTTCTAGCATCCATTATACTTCGTCGACTCACTACAGTTCGGGAGTTAAGCATTAGAGAAGAACAGGCAGGGTTTCGTCCTGGCCGGGGATATATAGATTACATTTTTACCCTTTGTCAAATTTTGGAGCAGCGTCATGTGTACCGCTGGCCAACAATGACCGTATTTCTCAACTATAAAGGTACGTTCGATATGGTGGGTCGACCTACACTTTTAGAGTCACTTAAACGCAGGGGTGTACCGACTAATTATGTGAACATACTGTCGGTGCCTTACTCCCATACTTCAGCTCAGGGCAGGGTTTACGTCGAACTATCTGACAGTTTCAGCGGCGTGTGTCAAGGCTGTTCACTTTCACCTTTATTGTTTAATTTTTATTGTAGACCAAATAATGGAGAACTATCTATCACACTCACAAGATGCCAGTGTGAACTCCTACTGACTGACAGACCTTCATTATGATGTTTGACAACCTTCAAGCAGCACAACTAATGCCAGATGCTATTTCTCACGTTGCTAAGTGCTTTGAAATGCACTTTGGGACCACAGAGTGCGGAATGCTTCTGCAAGATTGCTGTGATTACGTAGACTGTGTTGGGTAATGAGATTATGCAGGTTGTTGACAAGTTTACTCATTTGGAAAGTTATGTGAACGTCGGTGAAGGTGTGAGGAATGAAATAAAAGGCAACAGTGAAGGCTGTATTACTTTACAGCAGCGAAACATGGCCATTCAGGGTAGAGGATGCGAACCATCTTCAGGTATTTGATTACTGGTGTTTGCGTTCGATGGGTTTCATCGAGTGGCACCGAGGAGTAAGTAACGAGAAAGTTAGGAAGCGGGTGTTTGGCGCTGATTGTCAAACGAGTTCTTTTGTTCAATCCCCACATTTACACAGACCGAGATGGTTGCGGCCGACTGGCGTAAGGTGCGAGATGGACAGATGATGACCTGATGTACAAAAATGAAATCGTTCATCAAGGGGTTGACCACTGTAGATCGGGTTCGCCTCCCAGGATGAGGACCTCACGACTCACAGAGTCGGTGGTGTTAGGCGAGATGGTGGCTAATCGAGCTCACTGGAGTGAATGTTGCCGCTGTTTGGCCGAATACTGTGTGAAATAAGTGCACTTAGTGACGGGAGGTAGTGAAAGCTGTAAGGAGACTGTTGTATTGTTGATGACTCCTCACCTTCACTTATTGCTCGACAGTTTGTTTGCAAGTTGTAGGCACCTTGACGTTGCATGTTTGAATATAGACGTTAGTTAGGTCCCCTTCTCTTTCTCTTCTCTTTTCCTTTTCTTTTCCTGCACAGGATTTGTTTATTTTTCTTCATTATGGTTGTGTGGCAGTTAAGCATCAGTGTGAACCACTGATGTATCGTTGTCTATGATGATGAATCATCTAGCACAAAATCTCAATGCAAAATGTAATTGGGGGGGGGGGCGACTAGTGAGCTGTCTGTCATTGTGTGTATTGATGATTGTTCTAACCGTAATTTTTAATCTGTTCCATTCATCACTATACCACACGCAAAGTCAAACGGTCAATTCGAGCCTGATTTCTTGCTGGTAATGTTTAGCAGAGATGTAAAAACCCCAGTGGCTATATCACTTTCAAAGTGCTCGAACGAAAACCCAAAACGGATACAAATTATGTAGCATAAATACTAATGTCTAAGTGCCAGACTGTGTCGTTCCCAACAGCTAGACGCCTGTGTCGGGTGACTACTTGTAAGAGTAAGTACACCAAGGTCAGACGTTTGCTATCTACTTTTGAATTTTTGGAAGTCCAATGTTTACATAATCCAGACGGTCTGTCAAACTGTTTTGTCGCTTCAGTCTACTACTGCCCAAATGCGGACAAATACAGGCGAATGACCCGAGGTTAAACAGAAAAACAACTTAGTTGCAAACTTACCTCGTTTAGAAGATGTGCGAATGAAAAGTGAGAGGGGAAACAAGCTAAGAGGTCGTGTGATCAAGTTGTAGTGACTAAGTTGATTCAATGCTCGCCGGGGTTTCCCTAGGGATGAAGATAGTCGTATCCAGACAACTCCATTGATTACCACACGGAAGAGAAAATAAAGCAGCCAGTCTAGGTAATCTCAGCGGGTTAGCTGGACTCTGGCAATGTGATGTACGCGTAGTAAAAAAACACAGTCAGCATCATATCCCAGAGAAGATCGACAGAAAGCATACGAAGAAATAGAAACCGGTAAAATAAGAGTAGCATCCCAATGGATTTACCTTAAAATGATCCAGTAAACTGGCGGGCACTTCGTGTGGTGCATCAATGACAACATTGGACACGTACTGTAAACGGAGGAATAGAACATTCTACAATATTCAGTGCGCACAAGATACGAGCATAAATCAAACATATTATCATATGAGATAAAACGTTCGGAGAGAAGCGGATCGCGGCGTGTGAACAAGAAGGTAGGGTAGGTTACAGCACGCAAACAGTAACTCACTCGACAAGCCAACACGGATAACAGCCGTTCTTGCAGAGTCAAAATTACGCCCATTCGTTGACTTTCGAGGGCAGCCGTCTGCAGTGAATGAAATATATCAACAGACGTAAATTAATTTCTAAACATGACCATCACAAGCGACGGTAACTAAAGTGTCATACAACTAGGAGAGGAGAAATCATTCCATAGACACAAAAGAAGATGAAGAAATCTATCCTATCTTAGACCTTCAACATCAACTTGCAAGTAACACAGTGGTGCCTGAGAGTAAAGCGCATTCCTGCATCAGTACTGACAGAGTGATTGGTACGCGACTAAAAATGTACAATTACTAAATAGGACAAGTGTCAGGATTTCCAAACTGCGTGTGTCCAAACAAACAAACTCCAGATGAACAGACACAGTGGCGACATGCCTAATAAAGTGAGAAACCGAGACATCGTGGACGACTGAACCATGATCTTAAGCAATGACCCGATAAACTGAAATGTCTTCCACCGATTAGGTATAGGCTGTCAACAAATAAAAAACCAATCACTAAGAGGATATATCCTGACCTCCGAATAAGCAGAGTTTAAAATGGAATAACACAAATTATTTGAAAATAGATTTATTGCCTGGTGAATTCCGCTGCACTTCATCATGCACATACCGAGATGTTAGTGAGTATGTAAAAGAGTCGAAAAAGAATGTAGCGTACTTCATTATTACTGAACTAAACAGGATATGTTATACCGAGTTTATTCAGTTTTGTACTGACAAGGCTCGAAAGATGACAGTTGATAAAAACATCCGTTCCAGCACAAGCAAGCTGATACCATCTACTCCTGAGGATTCCGAATGATACATTATGGTGCATTCAGCTGTAACGTTAACCGGTTTTCAGCCTGAAACTCAGACCTATGGTCTGAATTTCTGCATCCCACCGAAAAGAATCAATAGCGTCGAATCAGGAGTCCAATTTGAGATAGTGTGTGATCAATTCGTCAGTCCGATGACTACGTCGGAAGATAGCCATCGCCGATTGAAAACAAAATTGGTAGGCTTGAAACACCAATTGGGCATCAATTCTTTACAACAGAAATCGATGTCTTCTGATGCTCATATTGCAACACCGAGAAACGCTGCGGTTGAATAAACAGATGGTAATAAAGCAGATAGACGAAAATTCGGGGATGGTACTGGTTGATTGAATGGACTAGGTTGTAAAAATGAAGACCATTCTTCAAAATAGTATCAAACATTGGCCCGATAAAACGACCGACAACCCGGACATGTTCGAGAACAAAGTTGGGAGAGAAACCCAGATGCTTTTTGAAGAACATTTTATTAATGAGACAATTGCAAAATTTTTAATATTAAACAGATCTTAAACATCGCAAATGTATTGTCCATTGGAACTCCACAAGCATGAGACTGGTAGTGTCTACGGGTAACTCGGCTCAACATCGGTTATCAAACTGAACTGGAAAACTGCTGAGATCTGTACAGCAATTGTGCAATTAGTGCACCGTGAAGGATATGTCTGGGATGGTAAACCTGCTAAGAAAAATGAACGTAAGCGAACGTCACCCGGCGACTATAGACATTAATCCTCCCTTTACAAACGTTACTCTGAAGGAAGCAGTGGAAATAAGTATCAAACGAATCGCTGAAGGACGGTTACGATTTGGTTTTACCTTTCATGGAATTAAAACGACTGTTTCTCCTTTGCAATTCGGACATCGAATTTTTACTCTAGAAAGGTTACCGATACACAGTTGATGCAGCAGTGGGAAGTTACAGTCAGTCACGTTTTGGAAGACAACTTTGCGGTACGCCTTGGGGAGAAGCGCCAGACTACCACCGAAGAGATAACTGTATACCACCGAGAGGTAGACGATATATTCATAAGCAATACCAGCGGAGAAGACGCGAAGAGTTCGCAATCAACGCTTTGTCAAATGCATTCCAAAAAATCACTTTCAAGTCAACATGGAACTGATTGACCCATAGACTTTCTGGACACCCTCATGAATCGACAATCACACGACACAGTTGAAAGGGCTGTTTACAGAAAAGCTATATGGACGAGTCAGTATTCGAACTTTGAAACCTTTACGCCGATTCAATTCAATCATGCTCTGATTCATAACTTATTTTACCGTGTCAAGAAAATGTGCACTTCAGACACCTTGTACGGTGAACCAAAACACTTGAAGTCAGTGCTCACATCAACTGACTATCCCCGTGCATTCACCGAGCAGCACAGCAAACCACAGCATGCTACAACAAAACACATAGCTGTGCCTAAGCGGAGCGCCACTTTACAGCTAACCTAAAAAGGTGATGATGTGACGGAACAACTCAGTCGGAGATTTAGATCGGTAGTCAAACCAGTAACTTATCAGGCCTCTGTTACGATGTCATATTCCACCAACCGAATACCAGTCAGTCCGGTGGAAGTGCCACTACTTTCGTACGCTAAATCTCATGGTATTTACCAAGTTGAATGTGGAGCCAAGCCATTTACGTGTGCGGGACTTAATGGCAGTTGCACAGCTAAGTAGCCGAGCGTGTTCTGGCTAAGATTGAACGTGAGACGAAACAGACCGGAGTAGCTGGTGCTTCACAACCAGTGCGTCACAAACAGCCAGCAGTTTTGATCGCATATCACTTGTTGATTGAATACAGGTCATCACCACTGAGGCTTCCCAAGTCATTGGCGTATCCAACAGTCGATCACCGCTTTAGGTCACTGAGGCTGTTGCTATTCAAAGGTGGAAACCACTCCTTTGTCAACATGAAAACATGGCTGCCAAAATGAAATTGAAGTGATAAGCAAACAAATTCAGTGTTCATGTGTAGGTTGTGTGTGTGGCGGTTTTGGCATTGTCACTGACGTGAAGCCGAGTTGTGACTTGGCCCTAACCGTATTCAGTTTATATTCGACAGTAGTGCTAACAGTTGCTCTTCAGAACTCAGCGCTGAGATTGAATACTATACGGATGGCCGCTTGCTGAATATTCAACGTTTCCGCGCCCTCATTCGGCTAAGTAATTTGACAATGTGCATGCTATCTTTTGCAGACGAGAGTGCGCTATTTGCATACAACGAACTTCAACGACTAGCCACAACTTTCGCTACCGCGGCATCAAAGTTTCGTTTTGACATCAACACGAGTAAGACATTTTTCTTCTCCCAGTCTTCGCCGGGCGGAGGTGCTCTGCCTACACCTGAAATCTGCACCAATGGAGACATTGTGAATGGCTGCACAGACTTCAGCTACATGGGCAGCAATCACACGACAGATCTGCGCGTCGACCGCCAGTTGTGAGCTCGTATAATTAGCGTTGCTTTTGAACGTCTTGAAAGAAGTGTCTGCAAGAACCTCAACCTGAACATGGACACTAAACTGCTTGTCTGCCGCTTAATGGTGCCGTCTACGTTGTGGTACGGCAATGAAACTTGGGTACTGCACCAACGGAATGTGCGGTATCTGAGCCATTGTTATTTGCAATGTCAGATACACATGTCGCGTAGTCAGTGGTTCGACATGGTTCCAAACATTAAGGTACTTCAGTGAGCGGACACGGGCGGTAGTACAGCTAGGCTGGTGCTCAATCAGCTTCGTGGACTAGGACACGTCTGTAGGATGGATAACGGACGGATTCTGAAGCATCCGCTGAACGAGCAACTGAAAGCAGGTAAATGAAATCTTGGAGGCCAAAACCAGCGGTATGAAGATGTTACCCAAGTAAGTCTGTCGCGATGTAACACTGATTTTAGATCTCAGAAGGACGTAGCCTTGAACCTGGTCGTCTGTAAGAATACGATTCGGACGGTTGTCCGGAGGTTCAATGAGAAACAAGCATGCGGTACGCAGAGGAACCACAAGAGCCACAGGTCGTGGTGACTTGACCGTGACATTGCGATGAATGCGGCCGCGAATGCATTGACCGTTTCGGATTGTTGGGTCAACAAAGTGCCTATAGCACATTGTCAGCCAATAGACGACGAGTACGTTAGGAGCAAATAAGTAATCTCTGTGACACCTATTATTCGTTCGAACCGATCAACAACCCCTGTCATTGGTTGAGTCAATTGCTTCCCTTCTCAGAAAGCTGGGTCATGGTAACTTTCTACTTTTTCCTTCCCCAGCTTTACTGGTGCGTTGTATGATAAATATATTGTTTGCTTTTCGGCATAACTTTAGATTTTTACTTTTTTTCTTCTTCCTATGTAAGGTACAATAACACATGCTCCCATAATGAACTACTTCTCGCTCTATATTTTCAATATCTTTTTTCTCCGTTTAGATCTTACCGTTTTGGTTTCTCCATTTTTTGTTTGCGAGAGATAAGGGTTTCAGTTTCATACTGACTTATCATCTGGCTGACCACAAAGGCTGGACCACAAAGGGAACTCCCACACACGCTTCCCGGTCTCATTTCCTCGAGTTTAGACTGGATGTGTGATGTGTGAGTGAAACGACAAGTGATGCAGAGTAGGTCACTTATGACGGGGTGTTGTGCACAGGGGTCCTTTCGTTTTGTCCACTGTGACAGGCAAAATCGAAAAGGATACCGCCAACCAGGTATGTGTGCGTCATCATGTACTTCTTTTCACAAACCTTGTTTGGCTCTGCTATGCAAACATCATCCTGCAGCATGTGTCTGGTAAGATGCGGCGAAATTCGTCAGGCAATAAATCGTGCAATCTGCAGTTTTTGACTTTTGTCTTCAAATTCACCTTGGGAAACAACTGTTTTCCATAGAAAACTGTGCCGGATATTCAGACAGCTCAACCGTAAACAAACCGCAGTGAAGTTTTGTAAGAGTGTAAACTATCAACTTTCGACTGTTCAAATCCATGAAGAAACTTGCAACCAAAAGTCGTATGAAATGTAAGGTATTAGATAATCTGAATCGCCGTAAAGTTGAGCCACTGATACTGAACGGATAATTTCATTCAGATAAACTTGGTTATAGTTAAATGTGTAAAGACCGATGATGAAGTTACTTGATATACTTGCTCTGGTTAATCAGAATTATCGTTGCCATCAGTCAATCAATAGTCCACCAACAAAGCAAAAAAAAAGGTTTACACCACTTGCTCTTGAGGGCAGTGATAGACCAGTGAGACGTTATCACCAGCTTGGCTATGAACACACTTATCTGTGCGTTAACGGAATCCGCCAACCACACCTATTTCACCGGTATAGCTGACCCCAACCACGTGACGTCACACACTAGGCCGGCAGAAAACGCACGTTTGAACATGCGCGTTTGCTCTGTAAAATTGGTGACGTGTGCACCTCTACTACAGTGAGAATTAGCAAAAATAGCCACGGCGTATGGCTAAAGGGAGCCAATGGATAGATGAGGCGCAGCAAAACTACTTGTACCGAAATTCTCCGACAGTTCTCTATTTTGATAGGCAGGATCAAGTGGAAGCAAACAGAACAGAATACGAGTTCGTGACGCAGTTAACCTTCTGTTCATCCGACAATTACGAGAGTATTCACGTGACTTAATCATTCCCTGATGAAAGAACCTACGATTCTACCAAACGTACACCATATTGTTTCCATCAAGTTGTGTGCAAGATAAATATTCTGGTCCGGAATGATTGCCGTTTGAGTTCTAATTAACGCTTGCAGCCTGCCTGCATAAAGATGATTTCCTTGAGATAGTCTAGCCCCGACGACACGAACTATCGATAACACAGCTCACATTCGAGTCCCATCTCCGTCTGGATGTGGGTAAGGTGACAGTGACCAGCCCAATTAGGTAACAAACACGTGACAGAGAAGTTGAATAGAGAAAATACTTTTCGTAACTTAACAAACTGATCGGCCAAGCGTTAGGAGAAGTTTATTTCCACCCAAAATGACTTATCTGTCGAGAATTACCTGAAAGATATTTTGTGATTTGGAATTGAATCTTTTCGCGTTATAAGTTGCTGAAACTCAGTTTTGGTACATGTTTTTCCATTGTCTTTCAATCAGCCGATTTCACGGTTACTACATCAACTAAGGTGGAATTCTTCAAGGTCAACCGGAATGTATGCAGGCGCTGGTTTGCATGTTATCTTTAGTTTGGGAATGAATACACTACCGGTTGAAAGTCAAGGGATTCTGTGTTTTACTGGAGTTTTTGATATCAGTACATTTTGCACTACGTGTTCGCGATTGGCGTATCGTATATTCGTGTGCTGGGCATATCTAGTTTGTGTTGACCACGCGGGTCATATCACCACATGTGGAGGTGTTGAATTATACTAAGCGACGGATGACCGCCGATTTTCGAGTTGGAACAGCGAATTACACATAGAATACCAAACTGAAGGTCTCGGACTAGAACCCAAACCATCCAAGATGCACTTACTTAAGTTTACACAATATGGTAAGCAAAGCCAACCTCCAATTTTAAGACATACTATTCACATAGTGTCCATGGTTATCGAGGCATCCATCGCATGAATCACACGCCAGGTTACCTATGGAGTTTCCGGTTAGAGAGGTTAAAAGAATAAGACCCTTCATTGAGTAGCAAATCAGAGGAACCCAAATGTTTCTGCTGTCATATAATTCCACTCTGAGGTCATAAGATACAAAGGTAACGATGCTTTACAAGAAGCAACATCAAGACTGGAGACAAGGGCAGTGTTCCCTGATCTGGGGCGCCTCCGGCGACAGAGAGGTACCTCTGTGATGCTTAGAAGTCCCGTATACAAGGTGAGAGTGAGGACAGTGTTACTTTACGGTAGCGAAACTTGGCCGCTCAGGGTAGAAGACGTGAACCAACTTCAGGCATCTGATCACCGATGAGAATCACTCGCATCGGGTGGCATCAGCGAGTAAGTATTGACGAGGTTAGGAAGTGGGTGCATGACACTGCTTATCAAATGAGTTCTTTTATCCAATCCCTACATTTACACAGACCGAGATGGTTGGGTCATGTACTAAGGATGCCAGCTAGTCGTCTGCCAAACCGAGCATTCTTTGCTGACGCTGCGGCCGAATGGCGTAAGATGCGAGATGAACAGATGATAACCTGATGTATAGAAATGAAATCGTTCACCAAGGGGTTGACCACTGTAGATCGGGTTCGCCTCCCCGGATGATGACCTCACGACTCACAGAGTCGGTGGTGTTACGCGAGATGGTGGCTAATGAGGCTCAGTGGAGTGAATGCTGCTGCTGTTTGGCCGAATAGTGTGTGAAATAAGTGCACTTAGTGACGGGAGGTAGTGAAAGCCGTAAGGAGACTGTTATATTGCTGATGACTCCTCACCTTCACTTATTGCTCGATAGTTTGTTTGCAAGTTGTAGGCACCTTGACGTTGTACGTTTGAATATAGACGTGGCTATTGTTAATTAGGTCCTCTCCTCTGTCGTTTCTCGTTTTCCTTTACTTTTCCTGCACAGGATTTGTTTATTTTTCTTCATTATGATTGTGTGGCATCTAAGCTTCAGTGTGAACCACTGATGTATTGCTGTCTATTATGATGTTCTATTAACTGAGGCACTGAGACAAAATTCAAGATGTCCCTCAACGGTTTGTACACATTTACATATCCACTAGTCCGAAGAGATAGTACGGCCAATGGCCAAGACGGATTCGTTGTTGTTTGCTGAAATGAAAATGTCTGGTAATGTGGCTCATTTCTATCATGAATTTTATCGCGCGGGTTACCTGAACCAACATAATAAGGTACTGGCATTCTTGCAACACACAGCTCTCACACACAAACATTTTTCACGGTTCACAGACGAATCGGTTTCAAGTTTGGTTGCCCAGCTTTCCACAGGCGCCTAACAAGATTACATAACTACAGATTCTATTTTTATGGACCATAAAACACCTTCATTAATCAAGCAATCAGTCGTAATCGTGGTTACAATAGCTTGAATTGGTCAATAGTGGGTGAAAACAGTCGCCAAAAAAGTGTACACTAGTGAATGCTTTGACTGATGTACAGGCTCTCGCTTGCAGAACTTGACAATAGAAGGACGACATATCGGACAGTTTTTATTAGTTATAGCCATAATCAGTGTATTACCGAATGGATTTTGTAACGATCATCTCTCACATGATTTGGATGATTAACCTGTAGAACCTTTAAAGTAGATTTCGTGGGAGGAACTGTGAATACGAAAAAACTCTTTATAGTCACAGGATAAGACGTCCTACCCATCATTTTGAAAGTCACCAAGGTCAGAGCAATACCGACGTTTTGAAGACGTATACTTTGTCGAAAATCAATCGGCCGGGCATGTGGAGTGCTGGTAAACCTGAATTTTCAAGTAGCAGCTGAAAATGTTCGACAATCCAAACTAGTATGGCAGACTGTATGCCTGTATTCAGAAGTGCCTTCGTCAACACACATTCTAATCCGGATTACCTGGCCCCTGTCTGTTTCCTACCGAGGCAGTTAGAACGGCAAGCTGTGATCAGACAACACTCAAAATGACAAATCATTCCATCATTCCAGTTACGATCGAGAAGCAAGAGGACACCTGGATCAGAAACGATCCTTTAACAAGTCTAACCGAAAGAGAGCTTGTGCGGGTGACCTTGTGAAAATCCTCATGAGAACCAAAAGTGAGGTTAAACAGAATTCGCGACTTGGACACAAGTAGGATTTATGAAGTAGGGTTTTCACTTTTAAATAACAATGTGTATTTTTGGTGTAGGGTTATTCTGTGAGTAGGCACCTTCTTGTGATGAAGTAGTACACCGACGGTGGTTTACATCTCAGGGAACAACCGAACACCAACCAAAATAACGAACCATCCACACCGTTGCCAATATTAGTAGTAAACATTAAGATAACTTTTGTAAAGAAAAACAAAAGTACTAAATAAAGAACTCACCGCATCCGAGTACAAGCCAACCACTAAGTAATTGCCAAATTCGAGACACTTTTCCAGGAAGGATAAATGACCGATATCTAGATCAAGGATGGCGTATCGGAAAGTGAAAGCTGCTCAAAATATCAAAACAATATATAGCCAACGGGATATCCGTGTGTTTAACAAAAAGACTGAAATCCAAAATACTTTGACTTACACTCGTCTACGATTTGCCGCCGCGTATCAGTCGTTAAAAGATGCTGAAAACTACCACCTCCGTTTTCAGGTTGACTGGCTTCACCAATAAATTTAACAGAACCGGAAACCGATCGCAGATAATTGATTAACGTGAACATTTTTCATGCCCTACTATCAGACAAATACTACGCATGGATAAACTTTGGACTATACAGACAATCGGATAGAACAGACTAAAACCATCAATCCTCATTAACAGATGAGGTCCGCACTTGCTAAGTAACTGATTCCTTGAGCATACCATGTTGACAAAGCAATGAGGACGACGCGCATGCAATTAGAGAGACACAATTTGTACGCTTGATCCACTGAACCGGCCACAGTCCCCTATTGTCCTTCAACAACTGGGGTTATCGTTTCTTACGATTTTATGGCGGGTAAACTAAAGTGTCGTCCACTGAGTATTGTGATGGTTGATACGGGTCATATTGTATCAACTTTTCAGGTTCCGAAGTGAAAACCCGACCTAGAATCTTATTATTTATTTCTGCATATTCTATCTTCTTTGCTTTTAGACAATTTTTTCAACACAACTCAAACAATTTTGTTTCATCGCGTCAACTCACTGTCGTGTGAACAGCTAGTTGCCTACTATCACATCTTACATGGGTGGTGTGTGCATCATTCTTTTTGGAGTATAGCACATTTGGACCTCTTAACTACTCGAAAGAAATCCGTTGGATCTGAGCATCATTTTCTGTGATTATAATTCATCCTCAGCCAGTTTGTTACCACTCATTAGTTCGTTTCTCAGAAAATGATTTGATGACCAAAATGGCTAAGGTTACCTACGCGTCTATTTTGTTAACTTGTTCAACAATAACGCGGCAATATGATCCAATCTTGTTTTGATATTTGAGATCGTTTGTTTATCAGTCTGCATTGTTCAACGTTTCGAAAAAAGACAGTATGGTACTCAACATTGATATTTAGGCTGTTCAACTGTTAAAGCTATTAGTCAGTTCTAGAGACCAAACTAATGTTGACGGACAATTAAAAACTGTCGGCTGAGTCGGAGATTTTATCGGTTTTGCCTAGTGCACTAATTCCCGTGGTACTAGTAAGAGTTGCAAGCGTGCAGGTCAAATCTGCGTTGTTACGAGTTGAGCTGTAAGAAAGCCAACTGAATGAAAAAATCTTAGTGCATGCTATACTAGGGGTAGAAGAGACCAGGTTAAATACAATACCATCCGATCAACATTATAGTATTTGTGGTCGACAGGTTGAAGCAAATAAAACTTAATAATGCAGTTTCTTGACTGTAGGGTGTACCTGAACCTGATAACGGTTTGCATTGCAGATTCGCTACACACGATTTCGTGTGCCGAAGTACGCTGTGTACCAGATCCACTGTCTGACGTCGTGACAATGTCGAATGTTGAACCTCACTTTTTTGATAGCAACCCGATGATTTTTTTTAGAAATCTGTTCCTCAATGCGAGTGCTAAGTTTAATCTAGTGTTGGACGATGTGTTAAGACTCCTTTACAAAGGCAGTCAACCCTAGAGAATCGACTGATGAATGAATCCTGTTTGAAAGTAATGCGTAGAGTAGATCAATTAAAGGAACATTATGGATAACTGTATCACACAGGGCCACCACTTGACGGTAGGGTCACATGCAACAGTGTCAACGTTATACCGCAAATGTCTATACGAATGTAAAACCATTTAACAGCACTAAGTCAGATGAATGATACGATCTATCTCAACTCGGTGATAACATTAGAACGATGCACGAAGACCACATCTTTGCATCTGCAGCATATATATAGTGGTTGTGGTACTGAGACATTACAAAGAAGCTCGATCAGGACAGAAAATGATGGGTCTAACCAGTTTTTGCACCAAGATAACAATGGAATAGATTTTCTAGAATAAGAGACCAGCGTCATCTTAATCCCCGTCTGCAGAACCAGAAAAATACAATTCATCATGTGCGGAACAAGCGGAACCGTGTCAGTATGGCAGCCACACAACCTAATGTAATCGAATAGTTTACCAAGACATACATACAGCTACATCACTTTAAGGTGCAGTCTCTTTATGACAATTGTGTGTAAACTGAAAATAACAGTTTATTGTTCAGTTCGGTCTCATCATGATAAGAGAGAGCTACGCTATAAACTGAATTTCTTGTTTACGGGGCCAAAAGGCAACCACCAACTGTAGAATAGAAACCTTAATTTATCAATTTCCAAACGAAAAACAAGAAATGGTGAGGAACAAGTTAAGGATACGGAAGAGATCGAACGTCCCAGGCACATAGACCACAGTATCGTCCGCTGTCGGCTCCCGTAACCCGTACTCTCCGTTGCAGAACTGTGTGATTCGAAGTGTGTTCGGCATGTAGGACATACCGCAATTGGTCCAACCCACGTGGTTTGGACTTGAAGAAGACTCAGAGTCGGACTCCAGACGAGAAGTGGTTGGCTCATAGGATTGCTTCTGTGTTAAGAGTTCCTTACAAGATACCAGAAACACAAAATAGGTAAGGAAAATGTACGATGTTGTAAAAAGCCGCTCAGACAACAACAAAAGTTCGGCAAATGGATAAATGAGCAAGAAGATGCACAATGTTTAATAACCGCGTCTAAACGATGTAGGCAACAAACCGACCAACCTTGGACGATTGTAGAACAAATTCGGTGCCAGGTGTGAAATCGACAGAACGAGTCCTCCTCAAATTGGGCTTTTCAAACGGACCGGTGACTGAGGTGCTTCCTTCCAATTTCGTCAAACGTTTCAAGATTCTGACGTGAAAATGAGAACGAAGTAAAGGAAAACATAAACGAAGTAGAGTTGGTGCACATTAAAGTGAACACTATTGAGTTAACCAAACAAATATCACAGACAACACTTCTAAGTTGAAATATCAACTTTCCAATTCGTCGGCACAAGATATCCGATCTACGTGTAGGCTGGAAGTAGTCAAGTTGTTCAGACCTGGACAGAGGGAGCCATGGCAACCGAGCTTAAACCGAAGAACGAGCGTCGTTACCACCTAGCTGTTGCGAGTTTCGGTAGACTAATGCTTACTGTAGGCTGTAAGAGGAAGAACCTCACCAACGATATTGCAAATCTCTCGAGTCAACTTTGTGTACCATCTAAGATGAGAAACAAAATATATACTATCTCCTCGGGCTTTTAAGGAGCTAATATCAGGGGACAGACGTTAAACAGCTACTCTGCATTGTCCTGATAACTGTGTTACTCTTTTTTTGTATGTTCAAGACCTCGCTTTCGTGAAAACTGTTTACCTCATCCTGCTTACCGTGTACTGCAGAACATTCTATGGTAAAGCCTGTCTTTATCGATCCATCCCGCAAGTGGACACTCTCCAAACTGTACAAATAAGTTCCAGCGGTAGCAGAATTATCTTAGGCAAAAATTGCCAATGCAAGCTATAAAGGAGGGTCTGGGACTGTTTCTTAAAGTGATCAGCTTGGAGTATGACTTACAGATGGACTTACCGGCGCAACCAGCGAAGCACCAAAAACTTGACGGATATGTAATGATAAACAGCCTATGAAAATACAACCAGGGTGATATTCCTTCTATCCCAAAGGACAGAACACCCCACATGCTTTAAACAGATATCCATTAAATCATCCCACAGTAAGCACCTTCTTGGGGTGGATATTGTTCCAGATCACGAAGGATGATGGCTATAGGGAGGTTTTACCGAACTACGGATGCAATCATCAGTATCCGCACTGGATACCAAACTCTGAGTAGCGGAGAGGAACATCAAACTACGACTTTCTAGGAATTCCATCTTGGAAGAGGAACTCAATCAACGCTTCGGCAAAATAACAACAGTAATAGCCCGTTTCTTAAGGATGGGATGGGAGACATCACGTGTGAAAATATACTAAGATCGTCTACTCAATATCACAATTGACGACGATTGGCACTGATTCTCAACTTGCATACAGCCGTGATAAGGAGAACAAGCCCTAGATCGAAGAAAAAAGAGGCGGAACGATACAAGTTTCTTGAAACCCCTACATCTAAACTCAACAACCATAAAGAAGCTTGTTACGTATAACTTAAAAAAGGAGTCGTAGCATCTGTAAGGGAGCTTCCTGGGGTTTTTTACAACACCAACTAAACAAACATCATCACTTTAGAAAAAAAAAACAGCTAAACAACGGCAAAGTTCACCCCATAAGACGTCATATTCCAACCAGAGGTCAGATGGATCACGAAGACCACCAGAACCTGCCACTTTCAACCTACAAGTTGCAGTTTTAATTTCCCTTAGTCAAGTTACCGACTGACCACTTCCTGTCTTACCAGAGCAAAGATGGGGGTTCTGCAAGCGACGAGCGGCGTGGTAAACGAGGCGTTAGCACCTTTGATACACTGTCTAACCATCTGCTTTTTCACCGTTTGCGTGAACAATCTTGATCGGTCCTCATGGTCAAAAGCCCATACCCTGATCTTCAGATTACTAAGTCGCTAATGCCAACCGATGCGTGTGATCGAACACAAACGTATGTCAACAGAAAGATGTGTTTCGCAGCCACAATGCAGAACTGTTTTAGTTGTGTTATTGTCAATGAGATTCGCAAGATGTTTTTGACATCGGGGTCGCACAGTACTGCCTTAAGTTTAGAAATACAGGACTTAAATTCACTGTTCATACTCCCGTCGTCAGAGATACCTCAACCCAGTCAAGAAACTTCTGAACTCTGTTGTCAAGACTAGAACTAACGTTACTGTCGCATTTTTGGAGAAACACCTTACACTTTGAAGCCTACAAGGTCATCTCATATAACTAGGCAGAAAGAGAAATAGTAACTAGTGGAAGTTGTGTCACATGGCAATTGTCAAATATATGTATTTTGTCACCAGCGAAAGTTCATGTTGGTCCACGAGAAGGTCACTGTTGTCTGCATCCCACGGATGCTGCAGAAATTCAACCATTACTTCGTCTATGTCTCAGCAGAATCAAAGTGAGAGAGGTGCGCGAATTGACGAGTGTAGCTGCTGACGTAAAATGTGTCTGACAGTTCCTTGTAGACCCTTACGTTAGCTAATGCATTAAATTTGGGCTCTGACAAAATAGTAACATATTTGGTTCGCATTTTCCCGTATACAAGTGACATAAAAAATGCGGATCAGTCAACCAAGTCAAGCACATACATGTTACTAAAAATACACCTACTGTTGGCCGATAATAAGCGTGCTGGTATTCCAGAACGTGACGAGTAGTAAAAGCTACAAGGAACAAAAACCCACCCAGCCGTCTCTAATACCTGTTTCTCCGACGACAATGTATTGATAAAGTATGACGGATATCAAAAGTCTAGATATGCCAGAAGCTAGGATGCACATAATCAGAACTCCGTTTTCTGAAACATGGAAATAGTAATGGATTCACCATCGGATATAATGGGAAGTTCCGGCTGCCCAGAATAACCAGAACAGGTCGGTTGAAGCCTTCACTAATTCCTCAACACCTCTGAATAATAGTGACATGGAATGGTCAAGAACTCGCAGGAATGGGACGTTTCAAAGTCCTGATGCAATCTTGGACCTAGGTTTGGGTGGACGAATAGGGGTTAACGGACCGGGTTAATGAGGTGGAAGCAGATGATCAGCAGAAACGCTTCCAGAAAATGTTCTGTATAACGAGCGGACCGCCCTGATTTAGAAGGAACCAGTACGCCGATAATCCCTTTAATGGCATCACTTACGACTGATTTTTTTAGGAACCGTAAAGTGAATAAGTTGAAACAGTGTACCACCACGCCCCACTTCGAAAACGACTTTGATTTCAGTAACCCTTTTTGTTAGTTAAGCCCCCTGGTCTGCGATCAGGCTACGCTTATTTTCTGGCCTCCTTCAATATGTTACGTGAGATGCCCGTTGCACTTTTCCTCCGGGCATCTAGTGGCTCTGAAGGTTTCTTTGAGATCCCATGTTCATTAAGCTTAAAGGTCATCATGTCGCATGCAGCAGCATACTTTTTCGAAACCGCTTGTAAAATTTGGGTCCATAACAAGTAATGACTAAGAGAATTCGGATAATCTGGTCTGCGTTGTAAAGTTACCTCACAATAAACAGTTAGATTCTCAACTACCAGTCGTCGTGAACAGCCAGAACGCTATCCAATAGGATAAACAATGAATCGACAGTGACTGAGAGCTGGCTAAACGGGAAGCGTATAATTTAGCTATTCTATTCAATCACACCCATTCCAGCCTGATAGATGGTGGCAGCCAGAGAATCATCCGGTGTGTAAGGCCATCTTCTCGTACAGGATGAGGGTAATATCAGATTAAGTCGCAGACTGCAACTGTTCATGTATGCGCCACTTCAGCTTCCAAGGAATGCGTCTCTGTTGCCAGAGATCGACAGGATTTGCCCCGGACATATGCGTTGTTTTTTCACTTGTTTCATTTGTTGCAACGTCGTAAGTACAGAAAATCGATCAGCAAAAATCATAAGTTGAGCGCGGAAAATAAAAACACCACAGTTACAGACCATATTCGCAAAAAGACGCAGACAGAGACAACCTCATGAAGGCAACACTATACCATTTGATCGCGTATGCACAGAAACATCATGTGAAACACTAAGCTCTGGACCAGTGATTCGAAGAAAAGCCACAGTGACGGATGGTGAACTGTAAAAGAATCCGTCTACCTGCCGAACCACAGACTATTAGCAACATCCGTTTCCAGATTAACTTGTCATGGCCAGAGGGCGCCTGCGCACAAACGTCAGCAACAGTGATTCCACTTACACGCCTTGTATCCAGTGCAACCTCAAAAGAATAAGACCAAGGGGGTACTGAAGGTCAGCCAAAAACAAACATAATCTAAGTTTAAACAAATAAGCCAAACAGAACTAGTACGATAAAGTACACCAAACAAAATCGAAGAACAGAAAAGGTAACAAGTTATGACTTACGCACGCACAGACACACTTACCTAGTAAGCAATTCTGTGGTAGAAATACCCTCGGTTCGTCTGAATTCTCTGGATGAGAGAATAAACATAAGATACAAAATCAAAGTATTGAAAACATGGGGATAAGTATGAAGTATGTAAACGATAGAACTATCCACGAATACAGTCAAGCGTCAACTCACACGAAGTCTTCAGTTGAAGTCCGATATATGATAACAGATATTCGCAGAAATTCTTAGTTACATTTGGAGGAAGATAGTAAGCCACTAACAGAAAATGCCAACATTGAAATAAATGTCCTGAATGATTCTAACATGTCGGCTAATGGTTAGATGTAAGTAGATTCAAATAGATAATTTGACAAACCATTCTAAATCTGAGGATTTCCAAACACCGACACTTGTGCAGTGAATCACATAATAAAGAATCAGGTGTAACGGTGAAAGTTCGTTGTGTTCTTTGGCAGGCAGTTTCGTTGTGAGTAGTATACTATTCACAAGTAGTATGTTACCCATAGGCGACATTCAGGAACAAAACAGCAAGCTCCGAACGCCCGGAAGACGACGAACAAGAATGAAATATCGGAATAGTGTATACGTGCGGTGTGAAAACTTCCACTAAGGCGAATGACAATGTACTGTCATCTGATGTATGTAAATGCATGTCTGCCGTGCAAATGAGTGTGCACGTTTGTGGTTTAATTTGTTACATGACTTGTACGGGAGTTTGCGCAATAAACGAATTCTCAGTCCAAGCGTCTTTTGCAGTCACAACAGCTGTTCATTAAGCGCAGGAAGAAACGTTGACCCAACAGCATTCGAAAACTGTGATGAGTGGACACAATATTGATGCATGAGCAGAATACTCCATCGACTGAAGTACGCCGTTTAGAAAAATCAGTTAGTTTCAATATCCAGCTCAATAAAGTAACATGTTAGCCGAACACCTAATCAAGGGTAGTCATGACAACTAAGATGAGAACAAGCTATCGTTTGGCTGTCGCTATCAATGTACTATTCTGAGTTTCGGTGAACAAATACAGAAATATATTCATAAACTGCTGATTTGATGGTGAACAGGTTACTATTAAGTAAATTCTTGGTTAAGCCACATCGAGTTAAAACCAAAAGAGTTATCGGTTTCGCAACGTTTCGACCCTCTCGGAGAGCCTTTATCAAGCGATTTAAATCAGAAAATTCACAATATGCAAGCTGCAAATGAGGTAGTCATCAACTGGCACATGTCTGTGTGTTTAACAGGCGTGAACAGGTTACTCTTCCGAAAATGTAGTCGTAAGTGGAAATCATGGAAATTAGACACGTTTAACACCATGCTCACTTGTAGCGGCCAGCAACCTTTACGAAGTGGTATGGATCTGAACCGTCTGCTGTGAGCGTTATGTCATCTGAAAAAACATGAATATGCGGGCATCGTTACAGTTACATAAGATCAATTCGGTTTGTGCTAATGAACTGTGTAGGTGGAGGACAGTAAAAATGATTTGATTTAACTGACAGATGAACAAAGCGAACCGCGAAGACAATTTACAGTGCTCAGTTTTCACAGATCCAACAAACACACTTCATACTGGCTGTAATGTCCTAATTCAGACCTGTAACACAAACCTGCACTAGTTGGGTAGCCACTTTCTCCGGGAAACCAAAACAAGCTAACTACAGCTATGGACATCTCGGTAAACATCAAGCATGTGATCTTTGGTGAATACCGGTCGTTAGTTTGACACTCGTCTCTTCATACCACCTTCATTGATTCAGTCGACCTCGAAGACAGTTCCGTATTTACAGTGAATTTTGTTGTGGTCCTTCTGATTGCAACAATCAACGGGATGATCAAGGGGGAGCTACTCACCTCTTCAAGTTGAACAGAGATAGTAGTTCGTGCATGAGCCACCAGCATCTTACACTGAGGAATAACACATTACATTCATACATTTTCCTAAGGTGGAGTAGCTCGTCAGTCCGCCTTCCGAGTATCGACCGAATGTCGATTACTTTGACGTTTGCCAGTCAGTGTGCCGAGTTCGATGGAATCGTCGTGAATCGAATAAACGAATGAAGGTCGTACGTAGGAATAAGTGGGAAATGTTGACCGGATTAATGATTTGCATTTATCAAGGGCCATGCTGTTTGTCGAAACACCCATGGCAACACCAAATTGAATCAGACACTCTCAAGGAGTGATTACTCAATCAATGCACGTCTATAAACGTTCACAAGGTCTGAGCGAGGAAAATGCAGTTTACACAATATACGCTTGTCAGATATGTTCGAGTTAGATATTAAGAGCTACTCTGTCCATATTTGTCCATGACTATACGTTTATGGAGAGGTGATGAAAACGATCCATAAAGTACACTGATGCAGTGATAGGAAAAATATGTACAAATCGCGTGTTCAGGATTACAAAGTGAAGAAGAGTAAATGCTACAATGAGTACAAGTGAGACAAATTGACCACCAGCCTAATACATCAAAGAACAGTTGACAGTTTACAAAATACGTTTGGTAAAACGGGAGGGTTTGAGTTCCACGGCTGTTTTTAAAAGCAATCAGTTTTTCAGCTGGCGTTCATTTCCTTGATCCAACGGAAACAGTTGTAAAAAACAGTCAACTGGTTTTGTCTGACATGAATGTTGTTCACATTACTATCACTGAAAACATTTACGGACAATGCCTAGAAAATCTAGAGTTTATTTCGAAGACATTTCAACTGGTTTTACTTTCAGTTAAATCAGTCCAGAACAGAGTGGCGCATCGGTGAGTAAACTACAAATCCATAAGGAAACTTTTTAAATATACTACCGTTAGAACAAAATCAAGAACTAACATCTAAGATTCAAACTATCCGAACTTAATGAACGCACAAATATCTAAAAACCTATCAGAAGGCTCTACTTTTAATGCGTTAATGAAGTAAGCTATAGAAATGACCGCGACCAAGCCGTACGACTATTCCAGAATGCAATGTACCAGACAAAGCCGGTGGAAGCATACCTCTTTGCATCAGAACTTAAATATATCCGGAAAACAACACATCTTCGCCTTAAGACATTCTTCAACTGCGTCGTACAACAATCGAACCTAGCGCTTTTATGTAATGATGGATCAGGTGAGGCCGAAAAACTGTCGATCAGGTTTAGAGTGAGTTATATACTGATAAGTGCGGTATATATATCCAGCGAAGATGAAACCACATTCATACGACGCAGAACAAACGTATAGTGGTCTTGCTTTTCGGGAAGATTGCATTTTCCTCCGTATTTGACGTGATACTGTAGAAATTTGTTTACCCTTCGGAATAGTTAGTTCACTCAAGTTTCTCGTTGATACAATGTCTTAACGATTCCCCAACTGTCTTTCACTGGTATCCTCCTCAGTGAAGTGCGTCGAATTCTTTTGAAGGTCATACCAACAACACTCGTAACCATTCAGATTAGGGTGCTCATTGACATCAAAAGTTCAGATTTCCACTGCAACACGACACGAGTATCTATCAACTTTACACGACGATGAATACGCTCACGACTGGGAAAAATTTGGTCTTTTCACCTTCCAAAATTTAGCTACGACCCATGATGCAGTGATTGTGCAGACACAGCGAAATCAGTGATATCAACTCCAACTTGCTTTCCACTGCATTAGGCGTCAGTCGAAGGACTCTTCAATTCCTTCGATGAAGTTGAATTCAAGGTTATCCTCTACTAATGTTCACGCGCGGAGATGAACTTTTACGGAATGAATGTTGTCTATCTACTACGACGACTTACCGTAGTTTGTGGCGCACTCGTACCCAGACAACCGTTAACCCATTCTAAGTAGTGAGGTGTTATACAGTAGACGGTTAAAAATTTTCTCGTACAATCTTGCTCGTCACTATTTTGATGAACGGTTGCCCAAACCACTACGGAATCTAGTTGGGACCAAGGCCGGATCTGTGTACGCTGTCGGTCATAACCGAATTCACATTTTAAAAAGTTCTCAATGATGACCCAACTTACACCAAGGTTAAAATTTTGTCGTTGGAGTAGAACGCCACTACAATGAGGCCGTTGTACTGATCAGGTTGCACGATCGTCTCGAAATGGAGACTCACGAGCTAAAGTGGTTGAGCGCTCACAAATGACAATTCGGTCGTGCCTAATGTGAGGTCAATGGCACAGTGGTAAACACAGTTGCCTCATGAACAGCGTGTCCGTGGTCCAAGTCCCTGCAGTGGTGAAGGTATGCACCACTGACGAGCTCTAATGAGAGCGAAACTCGAGTCTAGTGCTTCTTTTCGAAAGGGGCCGACTGGATAGTCTATGGGAATGCGACATCTGCGATCAATTGTGGGTGATGTTCGAAGTGAATCCATAAATCGTTTGCAAAACTGTCAAATCAGTTGTTTGGTAAC
>JTDE01000918.1:2815-29396 GCA_014338405.1 Paragonimus skrjabini miyazakii
GTCTTTATAATTCTGTTTCCATACGTTGCTATTTTTCCCTGTATTTCTGTTTAACGGATCAAAGCAACCGGAAACGGAAGCAGGTTATTTTCTGCTATCTTTTCGGTTAGTTTCTAGTTGGTTTATTCGACTGGAAACCGGAAACAGTTCATTTGTAACGACTCTTCCTCTCTACTGATTCTTGTATAGTACAGTATTGTGTAAACTCTGTCCTGCCTGTGATGAAGTAAAACTGTATCTTGTTGAGTGTGCAGCGATTCCAACCTGCTAGGAGGTAGTTTAATAATCTGCCTGAACAAACTTGAGTAAATAATCAGATAAGCAGACTAATGACATAATCACATTGACAAATGATACAAACAAAGAAATTCTTCCACCCTCCATGAACTCCCTGACCATTTTCGTGCAGTAGAATAGAGGGCATTCCAATGCATTTAACGTCAACGGTTTATCATTGTAATCGTTTGATCACATTGAGCATGATAAGTAGCAGTCTGCTATTAGAGTAACCTAAACTGGATGGAACTGCCAACGTAAGTGTGAAGGAGGCGAACAGGCTCACGAGAGAGCGATAACTAGAAAATGTATGTTGCTCATGTTTTAGCACGCATGAGTGTGTCCTCTTCATCTTATCGGAAGTCACCTGATACACAGCCGTCAGCTTTTTATGGTCACAAGGAGGATAGTCGGTCAAAATCGGAATACTTCAGTCATTCCATCCGACTGCAAAGTCCCTTAAGGTGAGGACAGGTTTACCAATGTGACATCATTTGGATGATACACGACGGAGGCGCCTTGACGCCTTCATATCTGCACAATAGTCAGAAAAGTGCCATCAGTTGTACGTCGGACCTGGGGTAGCATTACTCTACTCAACACGCATAACTTATAGGATGAATTGATCAACCACGTCCAATGTAGCTTGCTTACAACGGTTGTGGCTATCACCGACGTTCCAGCAAATATCAGGGAACCGAGAATCATGTTGCTGCTTTTACTTATTGCAACACTGCTACACCAATAGTCACTCAACATCGTTCAACCAGAGCAACCAAGATTGGACATGAAAGTCAGCCGATTCAAACTGCTCGTTGAAATAGTATTGGATTCACGTATTCCAAAGTTATTCAAAATCCTAACTGCGTACTACTGTACAGCATACGTGCAATTACCAGATATTGAACATTGTGCACAAACTTGTCTGCAGATATTCAGTTATTCTATGGACGTGCATGTGCGAACACCATTACATACAGCGCTTCAAGCAAAATTACCTTCATGGATTACTGAAAATGAGGTTACCTTATTGATTTTGACAATCTGTCTTGGGGGTATTTTGGCGAGTTCACGTGCATTGTCTTACCGTACACACTGGTAGATAAATTCTTTCAAAAAAGCGTCGAACTTCTTCGTTGTGCTCGACGACCAACACTAACTGACATTTAATTAAAGGGGTTTGTTGTATCCCAATTTTTACCCCCCTTTCTGAACGACAGTTATTCACATGCTACAATACAGATCAGAAACACTTCATCAACTAGCTCAACGTTACAACGCTCTCAATCAAACACAGAAGGAGAGGTGATGTGCCCTCTGATCCGTACTACGTGTCGACCGTCTGAACAGAAACAATTATGCACGACTGTTATACGTGCGTGCTGCCCATTCGGAACTTGACCAACTACTTGCTCTGTCCCATCTGTGTGTTTTGACACCGTTTTATACTGACCAATTGCGCAATCATTTAGCTAAGAATTTTGATGGTAATGTTGCGTTCTACTTTGTTCCCACGTTTGGATGTGACAGCTACTTGCTGCTGGCCTAGTCGCTGTGATACACAAGCTAATTTAATGACCGCCACCTTGAATTACAGGCTTTAATAATAAATAAATATATGGAAACTTTCATGCACATCAGATAAACCATATCACTTAGGTCTACGAGTGCCCTCATAAACTCACTCTGCAGAAAATTGATGAATGGCTGATTACTAACCTGTCATGAATGTATAACACAGGAGCTCATGATAGAATTAATTCCCTGTTAGCATGTACCACTCAAGTAATTGTTCACCCAAGTAATTGTTCTGGTTAGCGTTACCTTGGTAACAGGAACGTGGGAATTGAAATTAATCTTCTAACATCATTGTGTTGCTGAATTTTGTCAAGCAATTGTTCAAATCTATATGTGGCACAATAAAAACATATTTAGATTCATCAGAGCCCACTACAAATCAGGTGATCTAAGTATCATCCAGGTTGTGTTGCTCACGAGTTTTTGTTGTTCTACTCCAATTTAGAACCGTGAAGTATGAAAGCCATATATCTTTCAGTTCCATTTATATCAATTCGACAGCATTGAACACGGTTGCCATGGCATCAGTAAACAAGGTTAGGGCAGCAAATACTGTGAGTTTGTTGTTTACTCAGAATTAACATGTCTCAAAATACCATCTTCGTGATTTCAAGCCGTTAGTTATGAGGGCTAACACTTTCTACTACCCTTTACTTCTTGTATAAATGGAGATTTTTAGCTTACCCACAAACCATTTTGTTCCGCACACTTCAAATATACTACTGACAGTAATTTACTCTTAATGAAAAGCTGTGTAACAATGTGTAAAACGGTACTCGCCGAAAAGTTTGGAATTGGGACATACTCTGATAGCTTTTCCAACTCTGTTAATATAA
This sequence comes from Paragonimus skrjabini miyazakii, assembly GCA_014338405.1. Taxonomy (NCBI): domain Eukaryota; kingdom Metazoa; phylum Platyhelminthes; class Trematoda; order Plagiorchiida; family Troglotrematidae; genus Paragonimus; species Paragonimus skrjabini miyazakii. Next base: position 5,506 of record JTDE01000918.1, read on the forward strand.
TCAAGAAACTGAACCAAATTTATGGTTTTGTTTGTTAATTGATAAATAAAACTTCAACAATATCTCACTTCTGTTTAAGGCAATTGACGTGTTTTTGCTGGTTTGTTTGGGTCTCTATAAAATGAATATTATTAATACACTTTCTACTGACTGTTTCCCAGCAAACTGTCAACAAACTGTACAAAAGCCCACGTCAGAAAGTCGTTAGAATTCCTCTCTTATTGCACTCTGTTTGGGAAGAAATCCAGTCACGACACAATTTCATGGCGAAATGTTGTACTCGTTTTTCTTCATAATCATTTGAACACATTCACGTCTTGGCAGTAGATTCTTCGAACGATATAACCAACCATCACTCACAATGGCTGAAGGTCATTCGAATCAAAGTTCTATATGGAGGGCATCATTCTTATACATTCAAACATACCTACACACTTTGTTAAATCGTTAGCTGATAGCCTGACCTACTCCATTGTAATGATATGAACCAAGAGATGTTTATTCGTAGGAAAGCTTCTAATGGAAAATGATGAGCTTTTCAATAAAAACACAGATATCGCACAAATGTAACGTGCCAAACCCCCTTGACAATCATCTTTCAATTGTTGGATTGGATATTGTTACTTTACAGCCGTGCGCTCTACGCCAAACAGAGTGTCCATTAGGTGAACATCTAGCGCGGAAGTCATCCGTCGGGAGCTCTTTGTTCGGCCAATTTTGAGAAAAATAATCAGTTTTACTTGCAACCATTTGCTCTTATCAATGCAGTTCATATCGTCTGTTTAACGTACGCAATCACTTCTCACGGTTCATTGGAAATCCATCTAGTGCTTATTTCAGGTTAATAGCAAAGTTCTCAGTGATGGTTCTGATTTATGGGTCAGCGTACTCATTGGTCACCCTGGATATATTATAATTGAGGCGGAATTCATCGGCTGATGAATGTGCCCAATCCCTGTCGTGTTCAATAATTAACAGTTACTTGCAACATATTTTAAACAACTGGATTATTATCACAAGTTTTGGATACGAGCGCGAACAACTTCGTAAAATCTGAGTGTATGGTGTGTGTTAATGGACGTTTTCTCTTATCAGTCATTATCATTCATTGGCATCAACTTAGACTGACTTTCCATGTTTTACGAAAACCTCAATAAATCAGTGGTTTAGAGGTCATAAAAACCTGCTGGCTACATAATAAAGGCAAACATTTTTTCATTTAACTGGAAACGTAAGCGTAACATACTACTGAAGTTTGTTCATGACAATATGCTCATCGGTGAGTGCACTCGTTACGACGGATTTCAAGGAGTGTTCTACGTGGGCAACCCTACCTTCAAGCCAAATCTAGTTGTGCTTCTGAAAGGTCGATGCGAATGAACTCAAGAATGAAAAAGAATGAATGATACACAGCTAAACCGAAAACCATTGTTCTCGAAAGGCCCAGATGCGTGACAGGAAATGACTAAAGTCCGTACCGGTTGTGTGTTTAGCATCGAATGTAGGATATGATTCTTCACGAGATAGTTTCGTCCGTCAGATGTAAACACGGCAATTGGCTTTTTTTTAAAATAATATCTTATCCACTGACGTTCCTGCAAGACGATCCGTCAACAATGAAAATGGAACGGGCTGATTTACGAAAGTGAAGCTTTTGGTTTCTCGATATCTCAACCGTTATTATTTTCATGACAACGTTTGTATAATTGTCGTACAGACGTCCATGTTCTACAGTGATTTTATTGTCAACTATGACTTTGTTGTAATAGATAACAACTAAAAAACTCCACTTGTTTCATTGTACAAAGGATCAGTCGTACGTGGATATTTTCACTTAAGGGGTAGACTGGCTGTAAACCGCAATCTTCGAAGTCCTATGGCGATCCATTGTAAGCATAGGTGCAGTTGTGTGAAAGATTTGATATTGTCTTTTACCGGATCGAAAAATATTAAAGTTCCAGGCAAATTAGAACTAAACGTGATGTTTTTCTAGTCAGTGCTTTTGATTCAAGACCAGATTGCAGCCTACTCACCCTTAATCTGAAGAAATGGGTGGGTGGGGACAATATACATAAGCTGAAAGGGAACACTTGTCCGGAACTCTCATGTTGCGCGATGGTCCTTCCTTAGAACGACTCATGAGTTAGGATGACGAAGATCAAGTAAACATAAATGTGATGTTTTCATGCAATATAATGACAGCTCCCGCCACTTCAACGAACAACTCAAAAAGAACAATCTGTCACATAACTTGTCGTACGTATGCCACATGCAATGAGATGCAAACTTTTTTAACGGATTTATTCGAACCGTTTATTAATTCCAAGTTGGTTAACTGAAAGCAAAGAAAACTAGATGAATTCATAGAGTTTTTACCTCTTTTGATATCTTGACTGAACGCTTGATTGCATCACATGTCTACTTTCCCTTCTTCCAAAAATGCCTCCTCATATGGATGTCATGCGAATCTATATTCTTTCCATGTCACCTAATCTATAATGTTTATTTATACCAACGTTTACCATGACATTTACGTCACAAACAACTGAACAAAATAAATCAACTTGCGATTCCACTGACATTTGAGAGATATGCAACTTGTTAACAAAACAATAAGAGCTAACATAGCTTCGCCTAACCTGCCTTCTTGGGTTGACTTGCCGAAACAAACTATAACTGGTCCAATAATCTTATTTGTATAAAAATGGATAACGTTTAAATTAATCAGCTTCCTGACAGCTAAGCTAAGGCTCGATTATCGTGACCAGGTTGACTGCACTGTTTTAATACAATTTAATTGAACATTCACCACTCAAGACGAAGTGTAACAAGCATGATCGATCGTTAGTGACTCCACATGCGTAAGTGGAAAGCGAAAAGTTGTCTTATGGTGAAGGGTCGAGCGTTCAATGTGTACAGTACGTGACGTCAACTTATGTGGTTCGCGGCCTAAAATAACTAATACAATCCAAAATTACAGTACATGATGTAGTCATACCAAATTATACTGTTTGCAACAAACTAAAACCTGAACATGTGATCACTCTCTTTACTAATGATGAACTTCAGTGAAATTCGTCTGATGGCTCTGAACCAAAAATTGCAATACTGTTTACAAACGGTTATTAATATGTGGTTTTAATGACACGAAACGGAAGTCGGTTTGATTATTATTTGCTAAGCATCGCGTGATACCACCGACTTTGTTTTGATCACGTCACTCACTTGAAATCCCCGGAGGAATTTGCTATTTGCACAAGCCAGCTAGCATCCGTCACGAATTATACAAAGCATAAACCGTTTTCTCACCAAAAACGTCCAATTTTGAGGCATAGGTAGGCAGCAAGGTTTAAAAAGCCAATTATTTTCTGAAGTTTGTTAGCAAGTTATTTCCCCAAAATCCTCAGTGGCACATTACAGTTTCATTTCTATTGACAACTTATTTTTTTTAGTTAGATGTCAGCTCATAAGAGTACACATACGAAGAAATGACACACGGTTTATATTAACACGTAGAATCTTACGTTACGTTGCCGAGAAACATAATTTAGCTAGTGAGACCAAATTAAGTGAGTAGTCGCAAGTACGCTATTCAAGCCTAACTAGTAATTACTTCCCGACATTTTTAATGATGTGGCAGTTTATGATTGCACATGCTTATTTGCTGATATCCCCATAGGAAAGATATGCTCACAATAGCTTAGTCTAATATATACCTTATTTACTGACCAATTATTGGTGGATTTTAGACTACCTGAAATAACGTAACAACCAATGTACTTTTATGAAGAGGTCATATTGATTCAGCCCTATTCCGAACTAAACTGGTTCAATGCGACGTGAACTCGAACACCATAATTTAGGCATATACTTTGTACTTCGCAATTTCTTTCTGCGTAAAACATTTACACTTCATAAAGACGGTTGTGATTAATTCTTGTGCACACAGTGGATTCTGTGTATTAAATGGTTACATGTGACATTCTGAAACGCAGTTTGCCATCACTTCTGTTACTTATAAGGCAAAAGATGCATTCGCACATAGATTTGTCACTCACTTCTGTCGATACAGTTTAACTGCTTGCAAACCTCATAGATCAGGTGTGGATTTGTACCTTTTGTATAAATCGTCTGCAACCTCATTAGTCGCGTTAATGGCTGCTAACTATATTTTGGGAACGTAAATTGATGACGGTTGAGCATCACTGAAATGATTGCAGCTGTTTCAGTCCCATAGACATTTCACCTAGAAGGATTGATCGTCTGGCAACCCTGCTTTCCTGTGCAATAAATGTTCTATACAAGACTGCCGTTCTTATCAAATATGTGTTTGATGAGGCTGGTTGAAATCATCCTCTTATACTGTATACATTTCCGCATCTTGAGCGTTATACGTAAAGCAGATAATTTGGGCCCTTGAAAATGAGGTCGCAAGTTTCAGTCGCGTTCATTGCTTTTTGATAGGAGGGTTGAAACACGGATATTGTGCCGTCTATCAAAAGTTATTCCCCAGCTACTCGATTCCCCGTAGTCATTACCAAAGGAAATTTGTCACCACAAGAATCAATTCCATTTGACCAGCTGTAAGCTTCTTATCAGAACTAATCAGGCAGCTGTGTCAAATCAAGAGATCACCTTTCATTTACTTGGGAAAGTTGATGGAAAATATATCGCTTGTGTACGACCAGGTTTCATGTTTTATTTTATTACGCTACTAACAACGATCATTATGAAAATGTTAAACTGCTCACGATGTTCAGCTACAATCGCATTGGAGTACTGAGTTCCAATGACATTAAATCTCATCGTTTCAAATATGCCCGCTTTTATAATGGGGATAAAGAGTAAAGAGGCGAATGTATGCTTTCATTCATCCCTCTTCAGGTCGATAGAACTAAATCGAAATACCTACCGAACCAGTTACAGTGCAATTAGAGGCGCGTATTTCTAAGGCTAAGGCGGTGTTTGCTAATCTGAGGCACTTATGGCGACAGAAAGTTATCTCTCTGAAGCTTAAGGGTCGCGTATATTAGACAACAGTGAGGGCTGTATTACTTTACGGCAGCGAAACATGGCCGATCAGAGTAGAGAACGTGAACCGCCTCCAGGTATTCAACCACCGATGTCTGCGTTCAATCGCTCTTATCAGGTGGCACCAGTGAATAAGCAACTAGGAGGTTAGGAAGCGGGTGTTTGGCACTGATTGTCAAACGAGTTCTTTTATTCAGTCATTGCATTTGCACAAACTTATGTGGTTAGTTCATGTACTAAGGATGCCAGCTAATCGTTTGCCACACCGAGCACTGTTTGCCGACGCTGCGGCCGATTGGCATAAAGTGCGAGGTGGACAGATGATGACCTGGCGTAGGCAAATTAAATCGTTCACGAAGGGGTTGGCTACTGTATATCGAGTTCGTCTTCCGGGCTGGGGCCCTCGCGACTCAGAGAGTCGGTGACTTGAAACTTTAGGTGAGATGGCGGTCAACCGAGTTCAGCGGCGTGAATGTTGTCGTTGTTTGGCCGAGTTGTCTGTGTAGTGAGTGCACTTAATGACGCAGGGCAGTGAAAACCGTAAGGAAGCTGTCTTACTGATGACGCCTTACTTTCAATTACAGCTCGGTTGTTTGTTTGCAAGGTATAGGCGCCTTGTACGTTTGAATGTAGACGTAGCTATATTTTAGTGGTTAGGTCCCCACCTCTTTCCTTTTTTTCCTTCTCTCTTCCTATACAGGGTTTGCTTTTTCTTCTTTGTGGTTGTGTGGCAGTTAAGCATCAGTGTGAACCACTGATGTATTGCTGTCTATGATGATGATGATGCCGATCAACCAACCTGGTGGTGGTCTTATTGATTCATCACTTAATAGACATCCCTTGGTTTGACCGCCCAATTTGGTTATGAATTTAGTGGATTTGTGGTCATAGTGAGTGCTAGGCTGGAAAAACCGTTTTTGTTGAAGTGATACCAGACTAAGCAGTCTGATTTCGACACCCTCGGCAGTACAGCGTGAATTCGTGGCATCTTTAGAAGCAAAACTAAAAATGAACCACTTCCCTTCAACCCGTGACACTTCCCATTTTCCGCAATTGGCCATTTTAGTCGTCTGGTTCATCTTAATGGATAGCTGTATTGGATTTGAGATTGTACGGGAAAGCAAATTTAATCAACAACAGTTTTGTGAAACCAGTTATACAGTGCACTGATGGTGAGATAACCGACAGTTATGCTCTTTTTCCAACCGTCAATTTTATTGGACGCAGGCCGGTTAAAGTAAATCTTGTTGGGCAAAACGTTCGCTTTTCACGTAAGGCACACTTTTAGGAATTCAGCAGTTTGATTTAACGCATGACACAGATAATACTTGACTTCAAGTGTTAACATCATTTCCCAATAGCAACAAAATGTTCATGAAGCCTAAAATATCGCTAGTCATGCTAGTGAAGTCTAAAGATTCCCTACGAATTTTTGTCGCTTGAAACTTGTAAGGGATTTTGGTCGTATGTAAACACAATACGTAAATTACAAGTACATGCAGTTGGCACATTCTCAACAGCGTTTTCTTCAGCCCTATCAAAAAAGTCACCACATTTCAGTTTTACTCTTGTCGGAGCCCATCGGTCATCAAAATGTTACTTCACAAGTGATAAACCTACAGGATCCCCACAACTTCATCTCAGTGTTGAAGTAGGATATACATGGTACATCACTGGCAAATGGTTACAGATGTCGCATTCCCATAGATAATTCAGAAGACCGATTTTTGGAAAAACTTACTCGAGTTTCCACTTTGTGAAGACACATCAGAAACGCATATCATGCCCCACGGGTGGAACAAGAAATCTGGTCACGCTTTTCTGAGGCAGTCATGCTGACTACTGTTCTATTGATCTCGAATTAGGCATAGCTAGATCATCACGGGTAGGATATCAGTCACATCGGCTTGTGGATAATGTTCCATTTGCCTGATCCCATCGAGATGAGTTACAGCCACAGTGATGTCAACCCTGAATGACTACTCCACGTCTAGAACTTCCCCCTAGGTATTCCAAAAAACACTGTAACTGCTCCTCACACATACAACGTGAGAGTAGCACGTTGAAAGATACCGCATGTAGACGAATTATGATTATTTATATGCTGGTATAGTCATTGTTATACGGGATAGTTTGAAAACCTTTGACAACTACCAGTATTCCGTCAAGTTACAAAAGTAATCCAATTTGAATTCAATATCATATCCAAAAATTGTCGTCTGCATAAACTGGCGTTTTCTTTGCTTAAGAAACGTTTCAAATTATTGTATTGATGCCCTTGGCGTAAAGCATGGGAGCATGCACAGGTCACGTAGTTGCATCATCGAGCAACGCCTTCGCTTACAGCCACTCACCTACCGATTAACGCCAATGAGTGAATTTGGCCAATGTGTTTAAATTTCAGGCATTGTAGACAAACTGTTCATGGATTTTAAAATAGCAATCATATGTAGGTACAACAATGAAACATCCTGAAATTGACAAAGTATTTGAAACGTATACTATACCACCTTGAATGGAACTAGGTTATACATGTTTTCTTGACAAAGTATGGAACATCTTACTGCTCAGAAACGTGTTTTGTGTGTGATGTGGCAACTGTCTTATTTATTTCGGACACTGGATACGTTACCTACAACCAAGAATGGATGAACCAACAAGCACAACTTCAACGTTGTGGTTTTCAATCAGTGCGTATTTGTTACACATTTTGATTACACGAACTGTGAGTTTTTGCTGTCAAATCGAAGGAAACGAACATATGTTTTGGTTTAAGTGGAATTGAAAATCGAAAGTGATCTGATATTACAACTAAGCCTGAGTTTTATTAGAGGTGTGAATGTTGTGTGTCAGTTTGCCGCTGATAGTCCAATGCGTAATGCAAAGTGAGTGAAAAAGGTTCGAAAATTGATGGTCTTCAACAATTGGGCCAGTCAACTAAAATCTATTGGCGGAATTATGATGGCGAGCCGAATGTTGAAGTCTCGCGTTGTTTTAAAAAGTATGATTAACTGTAGCTACTCGAAATCCCCTCGTGCATATATTCACCCGCAGATGCACTTTTAATCGTCTATAATTGCTCCATCCCATACCAAACATGTTTCTGGGTCGTAACGTGCTGCTGCATACGTTGTGAGAATAATATGTGCAATCTAATCTCATTAAGGTCGTATAAAGTATGTTGGAATATTCACCATTATTTTTCACTTGACGTTCCGATACCATGAGCGAGTTTAAATTTACTCCTTGTGTATTTAATCAAACCCGTCCAGTAGTTAAATGGTTCGGTTTAATTGTGCCTGAGACAGAATTACTTTGACTTCGGTCTAGTTTTTCTACGTGATTAAATGACGGTGATCTGTTTACCCTGAGCAACATCGCTAATATCAAAAATTCAAAAAACATTCAAGGTTTATCTCATGAACCTTTATGTTCCCATATTCCCACGGGTTTTCTTATAAGGTATAAATATACTAAGCACCCATTTTCAGTCTTAGTATTAAAATTCGTACCACTGATCATTAACTAGAAGTTACAATAACACCATGCAAGTGTCTAGATTGCTCGATTGCATGATAAATATGTTTGGTAAACTATGAAATATTTTGCAGTGAAAATGTTTTAAATTATTTAAATTGAGTACAAACACAAAGCTCCATGCATTACAGCGTAACATTACGTTCTATGCGAAGCTCATTATTTTACTCGTCATACACTTTGCAACTAACTGGTGCGGTTCAAACTAACTAAAACTAACTAAAAAACTGAAAATCCGGAAAAATACGCTACATCTGATGTCGCATCAGACTTTATATATGTTTCCTCATAGTTGTATTGACCATCAGGTTCTGTTGGAGTAGATTTTAAAAGTTTTAAAATGTCCCTCATTGCTCACAATCTCAACAATTCGGTCAAACGTTCATAATTAATCAACACTGTTGAATTTTCTAAACTGTAGTGGTCCTTTTAATGTATAAACGATTAGCTGCAGAGGATACAGCTCCTGATAGCCAACGCGATATAGTGATATCATGGAACATTTACAGCAAATAATGGTCCACGACCATAAAACAGCTTCTTAGTAAATACAACACGATACGGGAGTTTCTCCTCAATAGTTTGTCACTCCATGCTACGTTTATTGCCAATCAATTATAAACCATTGGCCGATTACACATACCAAGCTGTAGCGTTTTGGTATTGCTTTATGTTCTGCCGGATGTGTGAAATGTTTTAAACCCTTTTCTACAATAGCTTTTGGTTGAGTTGTCAAGACCCAGTTTAAATGTTCCGCCGGAAACAACAGCGTTTCCCTCAAATTTTAACAAATGTTACAGGGTGTTAGTCCATGCTGTCCACAGTCCAGTGTGGATTGTCTAGGCGTACATGACAATAATGGATTGTCTTGAATCGTCTTCATTCGGGAAAACTGGTAGCTATTGATTGAATTACTCTCTATTTTTGAGAATATTAAAGCTATTAACACATAATGTATTTATTCAATATTTCCTCCCTAATTTAAGCAAAAGTAACAAAACGACGAAACGGAGGAAATAGCTATAAAGGTTTTAGAACTGGTAATAGCGATCTTTTAAAACACCTGCTAGATATGACTAGATTGTAGTATTGATGTGAATATAAAACGATCTTGAATTTAATTCAAGACTAAGAAGATGATTTTCACGTGTTTTTCTCTCGAAATCAGCGCACTGTCTCATACATTCAATTTAGTTTCACAAATCAAATAACTGGGGCCGTTGTATCACACTTATGCACGGGAACATCTACACGATACGGTTTAAGCTTAAAGGAAGAATTAATGTCCATGACTCATCATCTCATCGTACCTCTGAATAAGTCACAGATTGTGTAAATGCAAACAATTAGGAAAATATACTTTAACATCAGTAAACATTCACAACTTAGCATAGTAAATATACAGATATAGTATTGGCTCAGGGTATTTACTGAGTAGGTTACTGCTCGTTATGAGTAAACTGCCCGTAATCAATTGTTGTTTCCGTATCTCTCACTACACGCGTACACTGATTTCATACACTTCCGCTGGGTTCTTTACGATGCTTGCTTGTTAAATATATCGTTGTTCACTATTTTCTCTACACCATATATTCGTGAGAGAAATTTCACTTTTTCATTGAGGTTAGCAGTTTTAAGTTTGTAAGTCATCTCTGATTGAACTCACAGCAAAAATATCAGTATGACGGAAATTGTTGGACATTTCGCTAATACTATTATGTTATTCCGTACTAGCTAAATTTGGGATAGTCAAGCAACTTTTTGTTGATGGCAACACTTACACTACCACTGTCTTTCTACACCCTTCTGCTGGTGGTCACTGATTTGTTTACTTGTCTTGTTTTGGAGTACAAGTCGTTTAATTTAATGTTCAGATATCTCATACTTACAGAAAAATCAATTATGTACAGTGCACAGTGTTGCAAAAGGTCATTTTCAATCCATCAGTAAAAATAATTTACTTTTTTTTTCTACCTAGATAATCGAAGCAAGCAGATGGATAGCGAAATTTTCAACCAATTAGCACAGTACTAAGAATTTCGTTATTCTATACTCTAGTCATTGAGAATGAAACGTATTGATTCGTTTATATAACTGCTGTGCCGCTTGGATACGTCCCATCAAGTTCACGAATAAGTGTAGCCCGTAAATCAAATCTGGTTTTGGAATACCGCAAAGAAGAACAGATTGGAAGGAGGATGCAAAAAGAAGACGCTCATTGTGAACAACAAGTTATCAGGCACATAATAAAAGTCTTTCGATAAAGTGTGTATGTGATGTGTTTAAGGAATTACTAACCCTGTCTCCAGGTGCTACCATGGCATTTATTCCGAAGATAGCTAGCAAAGACAACCCGAGCATCCAGAGAGATTTGTGATTTCTAGTAAATATCGAAAGGACACGTAGGAGCAAGCTTTTCCTCAGATTTTACTGCGTGTATCGCCATATTCTATTGCGTGAAACGGACGCAATGAATACATCAGTAAGCAGTATTGACTCATCATAAAGTCCAGCTTCCTTCACAGCATTCCAGTGAGTTCCTCTTAACGAAGCGCCTCTGACCATCCAGTGAATTAAGCACTGCCTATTTTTCAGCCAGTAAGTGTCGTGTTGTTAAGGCAGATGTACGTTTCTTGCGTAGACAGCCGCTACATGTTAACATCAATAGATGGTGTGTAATTTGAGATAAAGATGGCACACCACCCTATGTTCTACCCCAGTACAAAAATATAGATCCGTGGAATAAGGTTTTCTTGGAAACTGGTTGGCTGATTGATCCTGGAAGAAATAACTTAGAAACACCTCTAATGTTTGTTGCTGGAAATGACGATATTTGTAAGCATTCTACTTTTATGGATCACAATGGTCAAGTTAACCTCTTATAACGTATGTTAGCGAACTACATAACGCAATGATGCTAATCATCTGCACTGGTCAGTGTGTGCATGAGAGTACCGCCATAACTGAAGCTCGATACAGGATAATTGTGAGTAATGTATGATTGCTGAGTACTCTTGGTGATAGGTAGGGCAGTCAACCTATTGACAGCTGTGGAAAATTCCAGGGAGCGGAATGTTTAATCGAGTCAAATTCCCTACACAACCGTATGACATGTATTCAAAGTTATCCACGAGATTTCTCTTTTACTCGGCTCTTGGAAATACAAAGTTTACTTTGTGACAGAACCCTCATAATCATAACAAACGAATGGAAACAATTGCTTTAGGAAGAATGTGGAGTTCACGAGAAACAAGTGATAAATAATTGTCAATGAATAGTCAGAGAGTTGGTTAATTTCACGTTGGACGTCACCTACAATTGAACGCAACGGTCGTGTTTCCATAAACATTTCAGTCAGTTTCTTCCGAAAATTAGCACTAGACTCGAGTTTCGCTCTTATTAGAGCTCGTCAGTAGTGCACATCCTTGCCGCTACTGGGACTAGAATCACAGCCACGCTTTCATGCGCCAACCATGTTGACCACTGCACCACTGACCTCACAATAGGCATGGTCAGATTATTATATATGAACATTCAACCACTTTCGCATGTGAGTAATGACCAGGTTGCCCGATCGCCTCGAGAGTAGAAATAATTACCGCCTGTCAACTCCAGTCGATTATGTTTATGACTTATATGGCCATCAAAACCCGACTGCTGATAAACGTAGCCGTCATTGTTAATATCAAACATTCTTTTGGTATCAGCTGACGACGGCTTTGAGTGGATTTTCTTGCAAACAAGATTTAAACAAAGGAGATTTAGAAAAACACTGGCCTATGTAGTCCCTTAAATTGCTCCGCCGTAGGGTAGGTAGACTGTTACCAGTAGAGAATATATTATGACTTCTGTTACGGCCCGCTAATTTCAATAGAGGTGTAAGAATAGTGTCTGAAATTGAGTATCTACAAGCTTTGGGTATTATTTGTCAGTTATATGAGATTCTTTTTTTGCACGTTGTTTGACGTTTATTGCAACGCGAAGCTGATTTCACCAATCAGTTCTAATGGAAAGATTACAAATCATCTATTTCACATTGATGGTAACAGACTGTATCTAACAGAGTTCAGCAAACAGACTGCTGTTGTTGCGTGACTGAATTATGTGCGAAACGTGGAAAGCTATTAAATTTAGTCTGTAAAAGCTGCAAGGAAGGCAATTACCTCGCGTTCGCCGTCTCATTTTCACTTCGCGCATGACTGTTTGTCTGAGTTGTACGGTACACATTTAAGTTCACATATGGAAACTAATCTAGCAACCAACCACTTACGTCCGTCCTATTTTCAAAACCTAGGATTTGCCTTTGTTTGATTCACGACTTTGTCGGAGATCAACATCGACGTCAATGATTGGTTTGCCGTTGAACTAGATAATGTTAACAATTATGTTGATGATGGTGATGTTTTTTAAACTTACGAGTAAAACATGCCGTCGTGAAACGCGCTTAGCGTTAACAAAAAAATCATTGGATTCTTCCTCTGAGATGAATAAATATGCACTTGCTTTGATTCATATTTGCATAACAGCGTGCATTGTTTTGATAGCCTGATTTTTTCAGTGTTGTAATTGAATTGCTTCTGCACACTTTATAGTCTAAGTCAGTGTTGGTTGCCTTCTATCCAGAGGTTTTCCGCCTGCCAATCTTTGTTCGTTGGTCCGAATTTATTGAGCGGTAGCTTATTCGGTCGCTCGTGTTGTCCTTGATCCGCTCGCTGAGGAATTGTAAACGCACCTTCCCCCTACGTTGAGATATTCCGCCAAGAATTTGAATACTCGCACCTCCTGCCTGATAGTCCACCACAATAGAGCGGTTCTTGTCGTGTACAATATGAATTGGCTGAGCAAATTCATTTGATGCAAACCTTATCACCATCATTAGAACAACTGATTTTCCTCATAATATGAACAGAACAGGGACGATAGGGGAATGTAGCTTCTTTTGTTTACATTCAAAAGTAGCAGTGGACGCATAGAATTAACTTAGATGTGAATTTCTGTACTGTAAAGGCATCCATGCTAACCCTATTAATATTCGGGAAGTTAATCACGAAGTTGCCAGTAGTTCAACGTTCTTGTACGAAGTAGACTTTTGTAAGATGTCAGCTGAATTCTGTTGATTATTAATAAAATTATCTAAAAAGAACCGTGAATGACGTGTTACTTTTAAATTCCTTACAATGTTTCGCTTAATATATTATTTTCATATGATATTTATTTGCAACATGGCACAAGGTGAATTATCATCAGAGCACAGTCTTGTTTAACTGAGGAACATTGAAAATTTGTTCCATGCCGATTTGTATTATTTCATCGAAAGTAAAAAATCCTACCTTAGTTGTTCGAATATTCGGTTACCTAAGGACTGTAACCTGCATTAATGACTAACATGAACGTGACCGACAGCGTAAGGTGTAAAGTGTAGTGGTTTACTAAATTTTCACCACAAAATTGTTGAGGTCTTATAGTTTACGTGAAAATTCTGTATAAGATTATGAACGTTTTTGCTTAATCTATACCAGAGTGGCTTGGAACGAACTGATTGTGAATTGCTTTCACAGAAGATACGATGCAGACAAGCACACGTTACAGTGGCTTCATAAGTCAATCTTTGAACATAAGCGCGACTCGTCAGACAATCTCATTTACGTATGAGAAATCAGAATTAAGTGCGAAAGTGTACATTTTTGATGTACCTCAGTCACTTTACGTCTAGATGAGAGATTACTGATCATTTCGCCAATATACCTTCAGTATTTCGGAGGTTTGCACCTGTGATCAATTTGAGTCTGAAGAGAGAACAAAAGCTAACCAGAGTCTTCGGATTTCAGAACTTCGACCGAACAGTATATTCAGTGGTCTAGAAAATACAACAGTATCACATTAGTACGTCGAATAAATGCATAGATCTTGTACAATGTGTTGTCAACTGTGAAACGATAACCACAAGGCACTTGTTGAGATTTTTGTAAGCTTACTATAGAATCAACAGTTAAAGCGCTATGTAATGAGTATACAATGAGAGTTATATGCGCATAATCTTGTTTGCTTATTTTGGGTATATGGATAAAAACAAACGTTCACTAGTAAACATTTTCAACAAAAGACGCAATAATTTTATCAACATTTTAGTCTGTGATTTAATGTTACAGTACTGATTCCCACCAACATGATATGTTAATAACTACAACGGCATTTTTTGAAAGTATGGTCACAGTTCATTATGTGCACTTCTTCAAACTGTTCTCTACAGTCAATGAATCCTAGAAATTTGTGAGGGCCTGTTAGCATTAAACAGTGACGAACTAGTATGCTCATTCAGTAACAAGGACTAAGATGATAACTAATCGTTACATTGAACATCAGGCAGACTGAGTAGCGTTATTTCATGGTTGATTGATAATTTTCCAATTATACTCAACACAATGGTAACAAAATATTTCCTTGATTTTAAGATTCGTCCAAGACTGTATGATAACATTACAGCTCCCAATGAATGTATGGAGAATAGTTGACTCTGAAGGATGGCTTCCTCTAGAATAAATCTCAAACAAGACAACCAATAATGGCATTTTATAGGATACGTTTACTAAGTGATTTTTGTTTACTTTTGGAAGTGCTTACTGCTAAATGTGTAGAATTGTCATTTACGACCAGTGTTTTGTAAATGTGTACAATCCTGTTAGCCCTACCATGGTAGTGTCGAGTTATTCACTAATTTCTATCGGATGCAGTAACACTTCCGTTAGACTGACAACAAAACTCACAGCGGACTGATTAAGCATGCTGATTGTCTGCCTCTGTCGTAGTTTGAACTCTTCACTTCTAGCGCGAAAGAGGATAATAGTATTGTCTACTAATAACCACATATCTAGTCCGCGTGGCTCATGGATATTTAGCTAGAGTGGTCGCAAACCCACTTAAAAAATGACCGATTTTCCTGACTGACAATTGTCATTCTATTATTCCTATGGGGATGGATCCACGCCCACAAAATAGATGGTACAAGCTGTGGGCGGAAAGTTTTTAAATTAGACATTTCACTTCTATATGTATGACCTATCTACTCTGCACACTGATTAAAGTTTAACGTTTTAATTCGTTTGAAAGCTTACCCGTTAAATGCAAGAAGCGGAACGCGAAAGAACAGAGAATCTGTTAAGCGAGCAACAACAACAACAACAGCAAGAAAAAAATGACCAGAAGGAAGGGAAACAAGCAGTCAAGAAAATCACATACAAGGACAATCTGTCATCACCAGCAACGAAAATGCAAAAGGTAGGTATACTTAAAATAATCGTCAATAGAAGCACTTTTGTGGCTAAAAATCTGAGTCTTCAAATGATAAATAACGCTGAAATTATTCGATAGATCAGTATGCCAGTTCAATCTGCGCTTCACTTGCACTTGTCAAATTATTTCACAGTAGATATTGGAGATCAAAGTTGTTTATCTGAATGTAATATTGAAACATAGTGAAATCCGAAAAGTCCTTAAAGATGTGTCACATACAGAAGTCATGTAAAACATTTTTTGTTTCAGCGCACAGAACCGTTTTCGAGAAATTCTCATTCCAGGTTGATACAATTATATTTTAAAACAAGTAACCGTAAAAGAGGTTGCTGATCAAAAATTATACGAGGGTAAAGCGATTAGGTAAAACACGAACACGACTTCGTTATGGTTATGCTCACAGGCGACATAGGTTTCAAGAAGTCAGTGTTAATTGTGGGGAGTTGGTGGGACGATACCAAATTACTGCACAAGTTGAGTGTGTGCTTTTGGCCATGGTAATCCCAAGGTGTGAACGAACTGCTTTTGAACACAAATCTGGGTGACTTAATTGGATTGCAACCGTCTCGGTCATAGACAGGATGTAGCACTTGATCTTTCGTGTCACGGTGACTGGAACACGGTACATGATACGAAAAGCCCCCTACCTGTCAGTGTGTAGATCACAATCAACCAGGTGGGTCAGTGTGGATGAGTTAGTGTTCTCCGTTATTTCGACGCAAAGCCAGGCAGTGCAATATTCACGAATTCTGTCCGATGAACGTCTAATGGTACAACAAATATATGCTAGACCATAGGAACAGTCAACTGAGTGCATCGAAATTGAGGCCACATCATCTGATTTGGGTGGAACTTTGTGACAGGACTTGCAGCACAGCAGGTATCGTTGCTCGCATCAGGTAGTTGGCATGATATCACCTCGGCTGCTGGGTCCTCTGTGAAAGGCAAAGTTATACGGATCATTTTCTTATCTGTGTTATGAAGCGGTGTGCATCCTTCATAATTTCGAATGGCATATAGCACGAACTTCGTAAAATGAAATTGATTTGCACGCTCTTTACGATCACGAACTTGTTCAAAATTATTATGAAATAAACGAACGGTTAAATGAAGAACACGTGAATAACTAGGCAGTTTGAACTTGTGCAGACGCAGCGTACCTGACAAATGATAGACAGAATTCAAATTAACAGAAGCGACATTCAAGCCACAGGCTTTGATCACATGAATGGATAAAAATGACTTCGACTATATATCCGGTATATGCCAAAAGTAATGTTTCTATAAGTCCGGACTTCAGCTGATTGTCAGACAGTCATTATTAGTTGGTCACTTGACCTTGGCAACTATTTTGGTAGCTTCCACTTGCTCCATCTGACTGACCGTCTACTAGTTCTTCCAATACACATAACTTTGGCACCGTGAAATGACTTTCCGGCCGAACAGAATCCAACATATTTTTTGAGAGTATAAAACAGGGTTTAGGTGTTTGCGGCTGAATGCAGCCCGATGATTTCTTACCTACAATATAAAGGCAAGTCAGTGCTGTTTTTAAACATATGACCAACTTAGGCTTGTTTGTGGACGCACAACTGGCACTGGTTACAGAATAAACCTAGGGAAAGTTGATAAAACGCGTCATAACATTTCGGAGCCATCTCCTTCTCTGTTGTTCACGTGTTACCTAGAACAAGGTCCGGACTAGGCCCAGTTCGTGTTACGTTAGTCAGAAGCTGTGAAAATCAAGATGCCGTCTAGTCGAACACATTTTTCAATGCATGGTTGTTTAACCTGCATTTTGTTGCGCAGCGCCTTCATTGGTTAAAACTCGTTGTAAACCCACTCAACGTAATTTTGGGTTTCGAAAATTATACATACTTGTTAATCTGTTATTAGCAGATATTTTTGTATCTAAGCGTTCACTGCTGATGAATGAAGTTGAGCCGAAATGCTTGTTACGCTTCGTGCAGTTTGTAGGGAATACGTTCGTTTATGCAATGACATTTGTTTTACGGTCACGTACGCACGCTGATCAACTAGTTATTTACCCAATTTTCAATAAACATATGATCGTGCTCGGAGTTCAAATGCAAAGTAAAACACGAAGCAAGAAATAAGAAATATTGGTCAAGAAATGACTGGGCTGTCTGTAATAAAATGCGCACTTAAGACCATTTTTAATGTGTCCCTATCAACTGCGATATCACACCGTTAAGTGGTAATACAGATCTGTTGTTTTGACCAGTCTTCTGTTGAGTAGGACTTTGCGATTGGACTCTGACAACAATTACACCTACCGTATTTCTGATATGGACACGTAAATTAGTACACTGAGCAAAAGTTAGTATGTCTAAGTTACTCGATGTCAAGATATAAACAGGTGAAACATAACAGTACCAGACAGTTTGTATGGCTTCTGAACAAATTTCTGTAAGGTACATCTGTGTTCTAGAGCGGAGGCTTTATTGCACAACCAACGTCATCTGTTATTATGAACACGGGAAGTAGAAAAAATCGAAGTGTGTAACAAGCTCACATATACTTTATTTGAATTCAAAGCCGACTGTTGATTTCTAGGTAACTTGTATACCTACTCGTGCAGTCTAAAGAGCGGCTCTTCGAGAAAGTGGTATACCCTAGTCAACAATACACCTGCAACACCATGAGCATTGTATATCATTTTAAATCTGTCATTCAGTTCCCTTATATTGAGTTTTTGTAGTATTTTTCTGCAGGTTGGTGACTTATCTGGATAATCGCTTGTGAGAATAAGATTGTAGTCGAATTTTGCTGACATAAATAGTAGTAATTTGAACGCGACTGCATGACGTCTCATTGAATCGTATTTCTTCTGCAATAGCTAGAAGCCATAGAAATCACATCTTTCCATCTAGGTCATATTCTGATGCGTGCCATAATTCAGTGACCTCTGAACACGTACCGTTAGGGTTGCATCAATTAAATGCTACTCTCCATACATTTCTGCTTCCATCGGCAACTTCAAGCTGTTATGATTTGCATCCATTGGGTGCATAAGGACGCCACTAAACAGATTAACGTTTACGGTGCATAAAATACTGTCCACATTTTGCTTCTACACATCACACTCATCGATCAATCCAGTCTTAATTTATCCATACAAATGTAGCTGTATAATAAATGTGATATCGGGTTCATCATGGCAAATGCTGTGTCCAAACTACTGGGTAGGAACGACTCCATCTGACAATTTATGATAATGATAATTTGACTGGATTGATTCAATTAGGAATTCGACACCTTCCTACAGTGCAACTTACGTTTGAAGAGTGCAAATGCTCAAACTTCGATTTGGGAAGCCGGTCCATTAATTGCCGCTGTCCTACAGCGCGGTTCAAAAGTTTAAATATTCATAGCGCTAAGTCAGCAAAAGGTTGATTCTTTATGTCAGCACTCGGACGTGACGGTACACTGTCTTTTGTAAGTTCTGTTAGCCGTGTTCTTCAGCACCGAATGACCTTTGATTCACACTGAATCAAAGGTCAGTTAATTCTCCAGTGAAGATGGAGCAAACTGTTTTCCTGATTTTGTGGTGCCATTTTCAGAAGGCAGGTTCATGGCTTTTCAGTTTGTATTAAAGTATGTGTGTATATTTCAACAGTTCGTTGTTGCTATTGCACATTTCTCTAGAATAGCTGTCAACATAACATACCTTGTAGGCTGATGACTCACCAAACCGCTGTGTCTTGAAAGACGCCGCAAGTCATTTTCAATAATAGCGTAAACTCCCTTAGCCGAAATGAGGATGGAACATTTTATTCTTTCTAATTTCAATTTCCGATAGTTCCCTGTAAAATGGTTGGTGTAATCTCGCTTATTTCCGTGCAGCAGGGCTAAATAGTATAGCTGATAATACCTCTGTTTAAGTGTGGAAAATTACACGTTATCCAAGAGGCTCAACAATAATGACTGTTCATTTAGCTAACATGACCACCGAATCAAAATACGAACATAACTTTCTGGGATATCCCTAGGCAAATGATCTCTGGGTGGGTATGTTGGCTTGTCGCATCAAAGAACAATGCTTTCGTTGACATGACAGCAAATAAAACAGTAACATGTCTTGTAGATTCTTACTTACAAATTAAAAATCCGTGACACAGTAGTGTCCAGCCAAATGGGGTCAGCTAAATAATAGTAAACGAGAGCCAAGATACAAGGTTCCTGGGATATGACCGAGCTATAACGGACGCATCCAACCCAATGTTTCCCAGAAGCATTGGTGTTAAGCAAAGGTCAACTAAGCCGTCAATAGCAGTGTTATTAAACGAATCTAAAAAGATAGCGTTCAGAGAGTAACTAAAACGATCCATGGATGTCGGATTTACAATAAAAGACCATTTGTGTTCAACAGGGTTTTCGTTTGCATTATTTTAATTCAGCCATGTAATCCGATAATCGATTGAATTAGCATAAACAAACCCAAAATGGCTGTCTGACCGACAACTTAAGAGAAATGTTTGTTAGAAATTACCCATTTATAATTACTACGCACGATAACTCATGACCGGGCACTTGAGGATTTTGCTTATTAGAATTGTGATGTTACTCAAAATTATCCACAGTTTCCGTATTCAGAGAGATGTTTTCGATTCTTCACTTCTAAAAAACTGCAGAAATCTTTTGTTCCTCTGCTGGTATAGCATCCCAGATATGTCTGTGTTCGCTTACCCAATGGTTTGAAACGGTGGTCTAATTGTTTGCCAGACAAGCGTGTTTGACTTCTTAGACAGACAATTGTTTCAATCACGAAGGTGTGTAACATAGTTAATAAATCATTGAAAATGCATTATTTCTAGTTCAGAAAGTCTCTAACAATAGCAAAACATGATTTTGAGATGTTTCTACATAAAAACTGCTTGTAAACCTTAGTTTAACTACAACTGAGGTCATCATATCATATATTACAATTAAATGCCATCGCAAAATTCTGGTCTGTGAATGGAGTGAAACGTTAAAATTACACTGTCATAGTGGATTCGGACTAATGGCAGAAGGCATGCGCACTTAAGTGATATTCGCTCCACTAAGCATAAAAATTCACACAGGAATTGTGCAATATCCAAATAACGATTTTACTCGCCTACTTCTATCAGTGAACCTTCGGTGTCAACCGACTTATCCAGGAGTTCAGTGTTGAGAAAGAGCCATGTCAAACGTGAGTCCAACTAAGACTGTGAAATACACGTTTTACGGCGTCCAACCTATTAAACTGTTTGTCATAGTTTTATTCTTCACGTTACCAAAGAAATCGACCATGCTGTCTGGTGGAGCAGATTTGAGCCAGCCTGTGTTATACATGTGTTGAATTCATTAACAAATACGCATTTTCTTCACATGGACTTAGTAATGGATGTAAACCGTCATCACTAGAATTAGCTATAGTTTATTTTCACCATCAAAGCACAATCCACAACTACATTCCTTCTTGTTTTGAAGGATCGCATAAAGACTGTGTAAACCAGTATGTAAAAAAGTTTCAGACTGTTTTGAACAACATTTGTGATTTTGCATTATTAGTTGTAAATGGTGGCTCCATCAGTTGTTTAATTTTACGAATCGAACAACATAACTACTCATACTGATATGTTGATCTAAACGTTATTGTCTGTAAACAACGTTCAAATTTCAACCTCTGTTCATTTGTAGCCAATCAGAATAGGTCAGCTTGTGTAGGTTGTTACGAATTCTGTCAGAAAGCTTAATGAAAAATCGATTGAATAGTATGTGTTGTGTCATCATGTTATCATGGACTATAGCGTTACACGAAAGAGGTTTTACATTGCCGTTCAAATAAATCGCATTAAAATGCACTGAACATTGCGTTGGCAACTAATGATTTCAAACTGACCGTGAACGTCAAACAGAGAAGAACATGTCAGCACACACGGAAGGGTAGATGAAAGGTCGAGAGAAATTTCGACTAAATGTTAATACAACTATGACAGGGTACAGTATCCCCTATAAATACCAATCTGAAATTCCCATTTCCTTAATGTACAACTATAATAATGAACAGAGAACACGACTATCTGCCGTGATAGTGGTCGTACCCATAATCTGAGCAAAACATATTAAACAAGATAGTGAGTGTCACAAACACTGGGTAGATCCCAAACGAGCACCGGTGATAAAGCTTAATTGGTCAACCTTATAGGGGTGGAGTGTTACTTTGAGTGTCATGTTGAATTGGAAATATGATAAAAGTTTACGGGTTTTGAACTGCTTCCACTTATCGACTACATCACGTCAGGTATGTATTTAGCCTATGGTTGATCATTGTAGGGCTGTATTAACCTGCCAAATCTATCAGTTTAAAATACATCCACCGGCAACATAATGTAAGTTCGGAGCAATGAAAGTTAGTGGTCGGCGCAACAAGTGCATACCCCAGTAAAGGCACGACGCTTCTTTTGTGAATTTGTGAATTCGTACCGCCTGCGAAACCTACACATGCATTTTGTACAGGTGGTTTGTATAAGATCAAAGCTTTTTATTTTTCACACTTGGGTCTGTGCAACCCTTCAAAGTAAACAGATTAAACATGTGTGCAGCGCCTGTTTATCTGAAAGCTTTCAAAAATGGCGAGCAATCCGTTAACCTTGAACGATGCCTGTCATATATTGTTCTTCAAATCACTAGCTGAAATGTTGATTTTAAAAAAACTGTTGCTCGTATTGTACCGGTCACCAAAAAATATATAAGATTCAACAATCTGAAAACTTTACAACCGTGTGCTTATTGCTTATCAGTCGTTTATGTAACGATGATAAGTTAACTTAGAAGGGGCTTATGTCTGATCCAATATTATCCAATATGTATATATATTTTTGTGAATGCATACATTTAAAATTAAACATGACTAATTAGACAGTTTTGTTTTAGTTAGGTAATGTTAATGTAAATTTAAAGAACGATGTGCCACGGTTTAGTTAATGAGATATGTGTCATTTTCACGCTCCAACACAATTCAGCCCGGGTCTCCTTGGTGCAAATGGAGTTACGTAGTTTACGCAAGGTAAAGCGAACTAGTTGGAATTTCAAACCATAACCACTCGAATTTCAGTCTTCGTTGTTGAACCATAGCAAACTAACCTTAGAATAATCTTATATGTGTTTGTACTATTTTCCTTTTGAGATATTCATTTTTTTCACGTACTGGTAAACCGTATGTTTCTGCTAAACCAACAACGTTAACCCAAATGTACGCCCTGAAAGATTCTGTGGAACATTAGTGGATACATTGCACAACCATATATTATAGTCTTCTATACTGAAGTGCGTAGTTTGGAAGTATTACTTCAAATCTTTCAAAATATTCACACCTGATATCGTGGCATAGGGACTAGTAACCAAAAAATCCGACGCAGGATTTGTTTACTAGATTTATGAAGCCGTAATGTTAGGGTGTTTCCAGAATCCACAAGGTGAACTGTGCAAATCGTAAATACTGAAGTGCAGCCAAGCTGTATGTGCATTTGAAGAATGTTTTGTATAAAAGCTGCACTTGAGACTAAACTTATATCAACTTGATTCTGGAAAAGACGAATTTCGTTCCTTATGCCTACGCTGGTTATAACAGTAAGCGATCAGTTCACACTATGGACGTTCGTAGCTGATCATCAGCAAAGCGAATTTTAATCTGAAACGAATTAGATTACCAACGAAGCAGATTACCTACAGTAAACACCTTCTCTAGGTTTTACCAATGCCTCCAACTTGGCGATTCACGACGGAAAGGACAGTTACTCCAAGACTACATAACATGAATAGAAAAAGGGAACGATATGCCTCAGTATTTTGTTCGTTAAGACAAAAGCGGCGAAAAATTACGACATCTTTTAGCATAATCCACCAACAGATTATATAGGTAATTTAACGAGACAACACATCAACTACAATCAATATGCAGATATTACTGAGATTACAGAAAAAAAATGCGTACAGCTGAGTTGTCTATCATCTACTGATTGTGACGATAAGTTATGAATTAA
>JTDE01000918.1:56717-72361 GCA_014338405.1 Paragonimus skrjabini miyazakii
TTTGGCAACACAAGTGATCACAGACGAACACAGAGACACGGACGTATGACCTGAGATCTTACTACATCTTATAACAACCTGTGAACTTATGATTTCAGTAATGCTTTATTTGACTACGACCCCATGAAGTTTTGATCATTAGAGCTTCCACTCATCGAAGCCGGTCTGTCGGTCAGTGACAACTATCAAACTTGACAGCTGGGTCATCTATATCTCAGATACTTGTGCCACAGTAGAGTTCTGTCTTGACCCATCTTTTAATCAATTTTAAAAAGTGAACAGAAGCAACTATGCTTTTTTGCACCAGTGAAGACGACTCGAGGATGACCAAATCGGGTAGTTGATTATGACAAGGATTTCAAACATCCAAGGATAGGTAAGTACAGGTGTGAAAACGCTTAGTGTCAACTGTAATACACTCCACAGTATCTAAATTTCATTATATAGTCACATCAAGCAGTGAAGTTACGTAAAATTTGTCTCACGAGAACAGCGGCGCATTGTCTCCAAAGTCGGACCAACATAATCGTAGTGCGTTGTGGCCCAACATGATGAATATCTGGTCACGTGACTGGAGGATAAAATGGGCGAATTAAAATTATTTTGTGCACTTTGGTTAGTTCTGTATCAGTTGTCTACAGTTGACAGACAACTTGCTGTTACATTATGAAAATTGATATTTAATGGACCGGATGGTTCCTCATATAGTGTGAGTTTGAAATTACTCCAAAATAACGGTGATCGTGCTGTCATACTGTTCACTAGTGCAAGAAAATCCTGTGACAGAAAGCTTTCATACACAAGTACCTGGGAATTGCAACTGGTTCCCATCAGTTTCAGCATCGTTCCGTATATGAACCTTCCTATCTTTTGGGCACACGGTAGGTGGTACGTTGGCGTGAAAGCGTAATCTAAAGAGGCTCCGGGACTAGAGTTGACCGAGTGGGCTGCTGTCCATCGGTAGCTGAAGAGGATCACGGGTGATTGTCAGTTGACCGAAAATTCACAGCTACAGCTCCAGATGAGGGCAAGAAACGTATAGGGATATGGATGATTACGAAGTATGTAGGATACGTCGGCAAATATCTCGAAAATACAACTGGTTAAGCTTGTCGGAAAATTTCGCTTTTGCTTTATCTTGAGTCTTCTCGATGAGTATCCATTTCTCTATCAAGGAGGCTTATTCACCCATTTAACAGAGTTTTCATCATTAATTTCATTTGCTGCTCACCCTTGTTGACTGATGCTCGTAGGGAGTCATCATCTGTGCTAACCCTTCGGATAGAGAATGTGTCGCCTACATACCGTCTATACAAAATGCGTTATTCAAACAATTCTGTCAATCTTTGTGCTTCGAAAACCCACGTGATTATACCGATACAAACGAAAGTAGACTGTACACTTTGCAAACAATTTGAATTGATGCTCACAGCAGTGATCGATTGGTTACGCCGTCCGAAACGGTTTCTTTTATTATCCAATGGGTGGAAAATGTTCACACGATTTCATCAATTGACCAACTAAAGGAACTTCTAGCTGAGATTCCCCTCATAAGTTACCAATCATTATGTTCTTTTCAAATTATTTGCTACGGAAATGTAGTGAAGCTAGTGATGCACACTAAAACGGAAGAGTTATTTAAAAGGTTTTCACGATAATTGTTTCAGTTAAAACTGAATTGGAGAAAAGATTTTGTATTCAGCCGCACATTTGTGTTCAAATTAACATTGCAACTTTGCGTATTTTTCCACCGTAAGCCAGTTGTGTTTTGCGTAAAATTGTTATTACTTAAGATTACAATGGAGAAATCAGTTTGTCTTTTAAGCGTTTGTACTACTGTGCTACGTTGTCCAGGTAAAATATTGTTGCTTGTGCTATTACCGCTGTGTAGAGACATCGAGACAATAGTCTTAGAAACTAACAATTTAACTTACAGTAAAATGAACAATCTGCCGTTGCTGGTCTTATTTAGCCCAATGCTACAGTTTCAGACTCCATGGGTGTCTAGGAGTTCGGTAATTTTGTGAAAGGAGGAGCAACTAGGAGTCAACTTCGACTATGACCAATCTTTATACGGAGTGGAAGAGTCATGTGGTTCAGATTATTTAGTTGCAAAAGCACAGGTATAAAGCATAGGATATCTACAAGTGAAACTCTACTGTTCAACTTAAATCGGTGATATGAAGTTCTAGTCCCGGCAATGGCGATGATATGCACTATTGACGAGCTTTAATAAGAGCAAAACTCGAGTCTAGTGCTTCTTTTCGAAAGGGGCCGACTGGAAGGTCTATGAAAACGCAACAGATATGATCAATTGTGGGGGATGTTCGGTAAATATATGTAGAGCATTCTTCTTTTTTCCGATGAAGCGCAACAGTACAGTCCACCTAAATTTAGAATGCTTTTAAAACCAATCGGGAACTTATACATTCCAAATTGGGCACGTTTCATATCGTTTTGAAACAAGTAGTGGAAATCAGCTCGCACATCGTTAAAGGTATCCCTTGAAGCTTACATACTGCCCTTCAGGTACAATGTGTTGAAAAATAAAAACGTTCTCATAAAACATTAAACTGTTTTTTTGTTCCTAGTAACCTGTATATATTTACTTCATGCAATAATCACAGCGGTTTCTAAATTCGTGGTCGACGAAAAAATTGGGAACCCATCGGGTAACTTTAAAACTAAACGACCGCTTACAAAGATCATGTAGCCTACAAAACAGCGATTAAAGGTCTTTCCTATCAAACTGTGTTCATTTTGCTAGCGATACATTTTGTACTGAAAAGAATGATGCAAAAATACTGTCTAACTTACAATACACTTCCACTTGCAGGCAACAATGATAGAGAAGGTTTTATGCAACAGACTTAGGAACAAGTCCATTCACAATATTTTTGTTCGTGCTACTTGTGAACATTCGACGGTATTCTTCGCGATCCTGTCAAATCAAGGATAAGTAATTGTATTCATCCGTTCGCATTCGAAATGCATACAGTTTATTTACTTCAAAAGACGATTATTATTTATAACTGAACTTTACATCGTTTGGGGGGTGACAAATTCTTTTACTTGATTTACTCTGCCAAGCGTCTTATTCATGTTTGTGCCTTAGTCGAGAAATGTATACTTAGCCCCTAGCTGTTATCGAGAGAGGTCTGACAGTTCAGTTTATCTAACATATGCAAGTGACTGTGTTGTTTCGCTGAGCCAGATGTGACTACGTTTAGGGAGTTGTTGATACACACGACCGTATGTCGAATTTGATAACTTGAAACGTTTGCCTACACTTACTTAAAACGAACGTACACACTCCATATAAACCCTTCATTTTAAACTAGATTTGTATGACTTCTGTTTTAATAGTTCGGCTTTCAATGCAAGCGACTGACTGCTACGGGCGAGAAACACGAAAATTATATTGATCTTGTAATCCATTGCAGTTGTCCCCTGCCATTTACATACAAAAATTGATGCATTAGCAACGATTGTCTGTCATTATCAAATGGTTTCGACAAACATTGAACATGTCCGAATTTTAAACCAGCAAACAAACCTGCCGTCTGTGGACAAAAAACTAACCCGTCATATTTTTCTCTTAAAACAAAAAGACATCTCACCTGAAGCCAGTCTATTCACGATAAGGATATTTTTGGAACCTCATCATAAACTTACCAAATTCCAAGTGTGAATTCCTTTTTTTCACCGCTACAGAAATCTGTTTCCAGAAAACATCGTACAAGCTTGCTTACAACAACAACAAAGCTATTTCGTTACAGTGGTTAAGGAACCGAAGTATGTCAAGGTGAGCAATGCAACTCTTCAATCAATGGCGATGAATGTGACTGAAGGCATCGGACTCACAAACTGGACCGACGCGTCCGCGGCAGTGAGCTACGAGGCAGTTAAACCGAAATACGTGGATAGTACAAATGTTCTGGGTTAGTGGCGGTTTAATTTGTTGTGTTTGGTTAAATCTCTTTGTAGAGCCCACCAGGACCACTTAATAAGTCCGTCTTTCTATATTGAGTTAGCGTTATAACTGTTGACAAAATTTACGTTTTAACACAACTCTCAGATGACCCTCATTGTAAATACTTATCGTCAGGTTGGGTGTAGCATGCCAGTCTGCGTTGCATACAGAGATCTGCAGTAGTGATAAAGTATAAAGAATTTAAATGCATAACTCATGTTCCATGGTTCCAGAAAGGTCTACTCAAAATCTCCCATTGAAGGATAAAAATGCAGTCCAATGCGTGTTTCACCTAACGCAATAAATTGTCCCGTTCAACGACTTCATTTAACAGTATGTATTGAGTTTTTTGCACTGATCTAATTAACATCGTCTACTCTGCACACCGGTAAATATTTCAAGCGGGTGTTTTGAGACTGAACTTGCATTCAGCGGGGACATACACGTAATATCTTATGCATGAAACGGATGCGCAGTGTAATAAAACACACAGCTGTCTGTTATCCTGCAGTAAACTTCATCCGTCTTAAGTTGGTAATCAGTGATTATGAACTCATAAACCATAATCTCACAATATTTTGATTTTTTTTCAACGCTCAAATGCGCTATAATTGGCGTTCCCTAATAATTGTATTTACATGGTGTTAACTAATTACTCTAAATAAGTAAACATGCTTTACTAAAGAGACATCGATCCCAGTATGAGTTTAAATAGTTGATATCGAACATGCACATGCGTTCGCGTTTTCAGTTCGATCATTACCGCAAACATGTTTCTCATGAGTTGACTTCATCCTAAATCCTAACCGTTGCAGAAGACAGCAAGACCTTCGGTAACAAAACAAAACTGACAAATTAAATTCGCCGATAATTACAGTATCTTCATGTTTACAGTCTGTTCATTTTCAACCAAAGAATCCAAGAGTATCGACTGATTTATGCATTTTGCAACAAGGTGTAGGGCAGGGCATGAAATGCATATATCTGTTTTGCATGAAAGACAAAACACAAATTATGCATTTGTCTGAAGCTAATTTGGCCGCATGGTTCTCGTTTGTCGGCATATAGGAGACTTAAGATATGTGTGAACCTGAAAGTTTCTAAGTGGATAATGTTTCTTTAAGGATGGCTTCAAAAATCTGCTTATCTATAAAGTGAGTGGGATTTACAAAATAAATGAGCACGTATGGCATAACCTGATTTTCAGGCCGTTTTTTACAAGACGCCGATATCGTTGGATTCTGGCTACCTGTCAGTTAAGACAAACAATCTGGAAACAAATTTTTAGCGGATGCAATCAATGTACCAGTCCAGTGGTAAACCGTTGGCTACTGCGCAATAAAATTGTAGACTTTTCCGTTATTGGATGTTCTACTAACATCAAATATTCCAATACATTAACTGTGCTATGATTGTTGCCTCTTTTTTAAGGAGTAAATAGCAATAACTATAATGACTTTGTAAGTCCTCTATCGCCCGCCAGTTAGTGCTTTTAAATCAAAAACGGTTTGTGATGTGTCTCCCTGCATATAGAAAGCATCAGTTTTCTATGGTTGTTGTTATTGTTTCTCGTAACCGCTCAATCGCCGGAATAACGTTGTCGAAGTTCGGTTTGAAAGCCAAGTTTGCTTTGAACATCTGCTGGTGTGTCCTCATCTCATTGTGGAGACAAGTGAATTCTAACTAACTGATCGCTATCAGTATTTGCGTCGAATTTTCAAATACCACCTTTAGAAAGTTTTGGAAATAGACCGCTTTGCAAATAAATACCTTTCTTAACAAAAGAATGTTGATTAACGAATCTCGTTTTCCTGCGTTATCCGGCATTTCCAGCGATAATTCCATCCTAACTAACAAAACCTAAGGTAATTTTATGTGACTTGAAGTAAGCTCCATTTTATATAATGCAGATCACACAGGTATGTAAAGCGACCCACACTGGACCCGATAAGTTAACTATAAGCGAAACTAGTACTTGAAGACAGAGCTTGCCTTAAGATCTGTTTCCATGTGTTTAGAACTTGTACCACCTTCGCCTGTATTACAGATGGTCATACCGGTGGTGTACCAGAATCGGACAAAGTGGTTTGCATTCACCTACCTAAAACAGTAGTTTTGCCGAAAATAAATTGAATTTTTCTCGTATAGAATAAACAGCAAACGTTTTATAGACCTAAACGATTCATCCTCCAGTTGCTATGGTCTGAATGTCATCAGATTTTAAATTTGTTAAAATTTTCAGAAAAGGTGATGGCAACTAGATTTCATTTGTCGAAAGTGAATTTGAACTAACTTGTTTCGTTAGCTATTCACACGAAGACACATCAAGTGCACGTAAAGAGACTGCAATCTACATTGTGTTCAGTATTATCTGACATTTTGCTAATTAATCAGATGCCATTTACACAATGTCTACACTGTTCAGATAATGTGTCTCGATATGATCACACAAATATTATTTTCATAAAAAGTGAGATGTATTGTGTTTGTCAACAGCGGAAGGAACCATTGCTCGCAACAGCATTATCTTTAATAATCAAATATTTGACTGTAAGATATCTGCATCACATTTTGTACGAATGAGGTCCTCAGGAAGGGCACCCGAGGTGGTTGAAATGTAGAATATTACAACTTGCTCATAACGCTGTGTTATTCTCAATCTAGTTATCGAAACCTTCGACTGTTTCAGTGAGAAGAGATTGCGTGTCCTGTGAGAGATTGGGCATTTCTTGATTGGTTTCATTCAGGGTAGAATTGGTCTATGTGCGAATATGTAGGAGCTAATAACTCATATGTTGACGGATGTTTTTAATTTATTTGGACAGACACATACCATTTCAGATTTCTGCATAAGAAAGGCTGTTTAAGGAATCCAGGTGTGGGAAGCATACACCGAAATTGGCGAGTTAATATTCCACTAAATTCTACGTTCTTATCATCTCAATGATATGTACTGAACAAATTGAACTATCTGATTGCTGAGGTTATAACAGATGTCTAACAACAAAATGTTACCACGTAACTGGTGCATTTAATAACTTAAGGCAACACATATTGTTGTCATTCTATGAAAGTTGAGTCGGACCTACAGTTGAAACCAAAATTAGTTAATAACATCCAGGCGTATCTAACCATTAAGCTTATCAAAGTTAATTAACTTCAGCACGGGTACTAACTACCTACTATTCATCTACGAATAAGATGTCTCACTCCCTGCAGTATTGGTTGTACTTCGTCAAAATGATCAATCGAAGAAATCCCCCTAGTTTTATCTGGTCAGACTTTCTTCAGTATTCCATTAACTGCGAGGCATTTACATCCACCTACATTCGCATACAAGCAAACTTCGTCATAGTTTTATCTCATTATTTTATGTTGAGTAAAAGCTGAGAAAATACCCAAGCTATCGCTTTGTTTATTTCAGTTATACACCTCAGGTGCATTAAGAAATGAAGACGCTTTCCATCCAGGTCATCAAAACAATTCTGAGGCATATCGACATTTGAGTTGCGGCTTACTAAACGTCGAAATATCGCCATTTTAAAACAGCCATCTTCCGTTGATTATGTGTAAGAATAAAACTTAACTGTTTATTTATCATAAACACATACGATCAATAAGTTGCCGGTGATAAAATGTTGTTCGGCATGATCTCCAATAGCAATAGGTGTGTACAAAATAATCAAAATAAGAAATTTCGAGATAAATTACAAGACATAACGTATTCTAATTCAACATAGTCAACTTTGAATAGAGATGCTTTCACACTTTTGAGGTAGACCAGTATTATTTTTCCCAAGTTATTCCCTTCGACAATTCAGAGATGTTTTTGCTCCTATAGTATAGTATGTTGTGCTTATCCGTCAGTGCAGGTATTAAATCAGTTATCTGACTAAATAGCAGATATGAGCAGAAAAACTTCCATACTTATAATAATGAGGCGGATTTTGTAAATGTGTATCTCTTTTCTGTGTGTAAGTGTAAGAGTTTCACTCATGGGGCGTATGATCTTATTTTATTATGTTCAAGCGGATAGATGATAATTAACCAAGCAATCACTTAATGGCGTGAAATTTACGGGAATTGAGATACTCTGATCACAATTGCATGAATAGAGTCATACACGTGCGTATGTGCATTGTCTAACTAAAGGTGTGGTTAAGAATGCCTCTCACGATGTGGCTACAAAGAAATCAACATAACAATGAATAGAGGTGCGAGTTCGTCTAACCACCTATCAATCTGTCAACGTGCTACTAACGCAAGTTGTTATTAACTGTCATTAAAAGTAACAATATACTGAACGGTCATAGTGATGCAAGATGCTCACCACAAAATATTACCCATAACCACCGTATGTCAGCTTAGTCGCATTCTATATTTGCCTACTTTGTTCGGCTTCATTGATCCGTACCTCGTTCATCCTAGCTACATCACTGCATGAATAATGAATGAGTGTTCATTGAAAATACATTAAATTGCCAATACATAAAACATATGTTTAGCAACTTCACAAAAGGATTTACTGAACTACATCTGGTAAATGGACACAAGGTTATGAAATATCCATTTCAATTCAAATGTTTTATAATGTTTTGATATGGCTATTGTTTTGTCCTCTAA
Source organism: Paragonimus skrjabini miyazakii (assembly GCA_014338405.1). Classification (NCBI taxonomy): domain Eukaryota; kingdom Metazoa; phylum Platyhelminthes; class Trematoda; order Plagiorchiida; family Troglotrematidae; genus Paragonimus; species Paragonimus skrjabini miyazakii. The sequence goes on from JTDE01000918.1 coordinate 65,314, forward strand.
ATTGAACCATCAATGATAACACTACTCACAAACGAAAGGGGCTAAGTGTTCAGTTGTAATAAGGTGTTAATGGTGCGAGGGTAAAACGATTACCAAATGAATATGCAACACAATTTCATTGCTGTAACAAAATAATTCACTAATGGTGAGCTTTAGCAATAGCAAAAATCATGAATTGTGCAGTCCGGTTGAAAAAGATATGTGAAACTTCGTGTGAATGTAAACTACCGTTCAGTTGTATTGGATTATGTGAACTTTTTATGTAAATTTTGATACATTTTCTCATCTACTGCGAGAACCCAACGCGTGTCAAGCTAAGATCAGTAGTCTTTCCAACAACGCAGCAATAAGCCGTTTCTTTTCAATTCTACAAAAACGTCGAGCAAACAATACACAACGTTCAATGTGATTCAAATTGCGGTATAGTGACACCTGGAATTGTCTGGAAAAATCACCATTTTACCAGAGGGAAAAATATAATTATTTCATGCGAACACTACCCAAAAAATTTGATAGAGGAGTGAAGTCTAAAGACAATGTACACATAGTATTTATGATCACTCAGAAAAATCCGTAAATGAACGCACTGCAAGTCACAACAGCTTGCACGGCGAAAATATTTTCAAAATATCTTAGATTACATATAAACCATTAGATTAGTGATGCAATCAACATAACCTGGCGTTAATTTTGTACACAGTAACTTTTTCGGAACTTTGGATAGTAAATTTGTGTATGATTTTCATCCTAGTTCCCTTAAGCACAGAAATGATTTTAGCTTGCATGCAGCACATTGATAAACATGTGCAAATATTTCCCTTAATATCCTGTGATTTATCAGTCGCAGATTTTCAACCACATGTTTCGTCTACAAAGTAGTTTTGTCATTTATGATTGTTGACATTTACAGAGACACTTTCACATGAACCAAGGTAAGGTAAACGGGCATCCTTGCCAGGGAAAGTTCAATTAAATATATTGCAGCAGAATAGCTTTGGTAACAATTTATCATTGTCTTCCACGCAAATCGTCGGCAGTATTTTGGGACAAATTGTTTCCGCATGGATAAACTATCTGAAACTACATCTCAGAAACACTGAATCTTTCATGTATGTTTAAAATGTATTGTGTAATCGATAATGCTGCATGGCGTTACCTGGCTGATTGACTATATGCGGCTGCAATGTGAGAAGTCTGTTACTCAGGTAATTTTGAAGTATGCTACTATTTGATGAAATAATTAGACAGGTGGTTTGTTACTTTAAGTAGTGCAACAAACATCTGAATTGCTTTACACAGTGGGATGTGGTTTTATGAGACAATAAGTCTTTTACCAACCTCGTTGTCATCTGTGAAGTAATCTACCACTGGTACTGCTGCCTAATAAGTATATGACGCAGATTTGTCTGTCGATGTTCTTAACGGTGTCGCTGGATTTTTGCACGGAAGCACATACATTATTGATATGCGTCGGTATTACTGTTCCGATTAAAGGTTTTATAGAATAATTCAAGAACATTTTGATACACCTTTTTCGAAAATCGCTACAGCACCTTCTATTATGAGCTCTGCCATATTAAGGCAGGTTTCATATGTTGTTTGCAAAAATTGTATCTTCAACGTTGTGTCGATCTGGAAGATAACTCTTAGAAGGCGGATATTGATCACTCCATGGATTTTAACCAAGGTTACCTCATATCACCTCTGCGGTGAGAAGATTCTAACTCAGAGAAGTGATAAATTAATTTTGCTGGTTTCAGAAGTACACTCAAGTTCAACATAATTACTACTGCTGTGACCACAAAAGATGCTTGGCTTGCAAATTCGTTTATTACACGAACTCCCGTACAGTTCATGGTAAACATGGCACCACGAGCACATGCTCTCGTTTGTAAGGCTGACGTGCATTCACACACGTTGGGGGGAAGTACGTTGTCATTTGCCCTGGTGACAATTTTCCCATAGCGCGTACACACTACTCTGTGAGCCTTTTCCAGTTCATCGTTTTCCTGGTGTTGAAGGTGGCTCTTTATGTCCTGAAGTGGCTTGTGAGTGACATACTACTCACAAAAGAAACTGCCTGTTATACAACAATGCGATATCAGTGGCTCACTTAAAACAGAGCGTTTCCCTTGAGATTCTGTACAGCAACTGCCACTCCTGGTGTGAAATGAAAATATCAGATGAAATAGTTCAATCCGTGAGTGCCCTTCATCAATACACTGCAAGTCCTTCTACAAAATTAACGACAGCAAATCACCGAAAGTCTATTCGGTTCATATTAGCGCAACAAGTCAATCGAATAAAAATCGATAGCGTCGGTTAAACCTCTGATTCTCTTATTCCTGTGTTCTTTCACGTCAAATCATTTGACTTGGAGCAACTTCTTCGAGAATATTTATGGCTTACGTGAAACAAGCATTGAACATATCAAAGGCTAACAAGTGGATTAACATTAAGCTGATTCCTTATAAACTTGCAAAGACCCATAATTTTTTGTTATATTACACGTATAATGTTGTCTACTGTTTTACTAACATGTACTAAATAAGATTATCTGGAACAGTCTGTCATTATTTTTCTAACAAGTTACAAAAACGAATTACGCATCTTATGGTTGTGCGCGTGACCGCTTACACAAATAAAGGCCTGTCAATACCCTGAATGTTTATCCGCTTACTCTAGTAGAGAACGTGAAATTTTGTAAGACCTTCACGATTATCAAACAGCCGCTTTTAGAATACGATGTCAATCAGATGAAATATAAAAACAGACATTTATATTGTTGGACTGTTGGAATTTTCATAAAAATATGTAATGCCTCGAGGAAGATTTCGCAGTTTTCCGTTTTTATCCTTCGGGTAACATGTGTACCGGATGAAACTGAACAATGTGGTAGCTCGAGCAGGCGTGTCTGTTGAACAGTCTAAGGCGAAACAAAATACGATGATTCATGTACACTCGTATGAGATAAAATGTCAACACACAAAGATATTTCTGTTATACTTTCTTAAGTGCTGTTTTTCAGTCAAAAGAAATGAAGTTTCAAGTTGAACATCACAAACAATTGATCACAGCTGTCGCATTCCTATAGACGTTCCAGTCGGCTCCTTTCGAAAATGAAGCATTAGACTCGGGTTTCGTTCCCATTAGAGCTCGTCAGTAGTGCATATCATCACCACTGCCTGGACTTGAACCACGGACACGCTGTTCATGAGGCAACCGTGTTCACCACTGCGTCATTGACCTCAAGTTAGGCACTACCGACTTATCACATGTGAACGCTCAACCACTTTCGCTTGTGAGTAATGATCAGGTTGCCCGATCGTCTCGATAGGAGACACAGTTATTGCCTGTTAACTCCAATCGATAACCCGGCAATTAGGACTTCCAAGATCTCAATAAACCTGCTAGGCGATATTTTAGATTACTGATGAGAATTAACGTTCCCAAATGGTAAAATTGTTATTTTAACAAACACAAGATTTTTTACCACTTGTAATCTTAAAGTGGTCGCCAGCCTACTGTTAGTTTGAGGGGGTTGTCTTATCAATAAAGGTCGGTTGATTCATCAATTCTCTGTTGTTTTATCTTACACGACTTTGTCGTTTGCTAGAGCACTGAGCAATACACTAATAATATTTACCATTTGGATCAAACTTACCTCAGTAATATTGCTTTTAAGTATGGCTTCGATAATAAGGTGTTTCGAAGTTGCGTTATTCATGGAGGTCATTCGGTGGGCAACAATAAATCCATTTATCAACAGATAGCTAGCCTGCTACTAATTGTTTTCTCAATTATCACACCACACCATCTTTAGGTGCCTTTTATGTTCATTTCGCTTTCCTGTAGATGACGATCATTAGATTTATACTTACAATATCGCACAGTTTAAGACGGTGATAAGACAGATTCCTCTATATTGCATTGTTTGCGTGGGCTGAAAACGATCAACCAACGTTTTGGTTGATATGCGAGTATGCATATTTGCACCGGGACAAAATGAGGGGTTCGGAATGACTCTCAAAAGTTGTTTTTCTCTGTAGACACCAGCGAAGTGATAGAAGGCTGACTAAGTACAGACGAAACTAATCTGCAACACACAACCGAACCCACAACACATGATGTTGTTGAGACCCAAAGGGGTTGAAGTATATACACTACGTCTGTAGTAAATAACACAATCAACTACTTTCAGGGAGGAAAACAGCTCATCCTAACCGTCCGACTGTGTTGAAACGGCGTGTTCTGCTTAAGATTCTAATCTGAAGCGGACGCAGACGACATAGTCTCGATTTGGCTACCAGTGACTTTCCGGTATGGAAGTTTAATTTACATGATACTTTCCGACTCAGTGTTCACTTTTGCGACATTGGTTATTATCGGTTTCGACAGTGAAAATCACGAACGATTTCATATTGGGCAGTTAGTGTCCGATTGCACAATGGATCGGCATGACTACAGTGAGATGGTAGCAGAATTGAAAACTCACTGTGCGTAATCGATAGTATTCAAACAATCTGAAAACTTTTGTTGACAGCCTATCCCAGTCGTAATATAAACTACCATCACATCAACTGTAATACAAGTAACCTGATCATCTGACCAAAAGAGAAGTGTTCCATCATACATTTTTGTCACCACCACCTCAGCACAACCTTTTCGGGAATTTAATGTAGTTGTTGATTGCAAATAACAATAAAGGAAGTGAACACAGTAAGCCTTTGTTCAGCTTCAAACAATCAATAACTGATCCAACTGATGGCCGGTTGTAAAACTAACAACTTTTCTGTTTTCAGGCCTTGTGTTCCAGTTATGTCAGCAATCAGGAATATTTTATCATATAAGTTCATAACCCAATTGAATAAACTTTTTTAACTCTGATAAAAATAGATTATTTATGGGTCTAAATTCCTAAGTAATTAAGCTTTGCTTAATATAAGTCATTTATATACGATCGGCTTTTTAGGAACTCAGCTGTATGTGTCTGCTTGTTCTTTACCTTGATTCTTTGTTCGTCAGTTTTCCTTCCATGACTCCGAAAAAATAAAGCAATTCTCCAAAGTAAGGTTGCTGAAACGTTTCAGTAATATCGGTGGTTGATATCGACGTAGTACTTTTTTTGCTAAGCATATTGTAATATCATAGCTTAATAAGTGCACCATCATTTGTAATTATCAATCACTACAGGACGGGTGCTGGGTTTGCATGAAAAATCAAAGTCAGATGTATGGCAACTATTAAAAGTCACTTGAAATGTTGTAACTGTCCTCCAGCAAAACAAATGTGAAAGAGCATTTAGCGCTCAATATTTGAAACACAATTTCGGTTTTACAGTATTAAATGCAGTTTGAAACGTCGGTATCGAAGAAAGCCATCACCGCAGAAGTTCCCCTCCGAATTCATCCACCTTACAACCTACAGACAAAAATAAATTACTGGCCAAATTTTCAATCAATTTGAAGGTGAAACTGTATACTGAAAAAAATTACTGTCCCGGTGGGGATAATTATGTTCGGGTAGAACAAATAAACTCAGTAGATAAGCCACAGTATTTTGTGAAAAATTATTATGGTTATAAGCGTTTTTAAGACTGCATAGTTGAATGGTTGTGTTCGATTTATACCATTCAGATTGTAATCGTGTGATGTAATTTTTGTCACGTTTTGCAATCTAAGTGAGCTTTGCAAACATATTATATTTTATTATTATTATGCCATTATTATATTATATTATTTCACGTTGAAAATTCTAGATGCTACGTCTATTTGAGGAGAACCTTGATTACGCATGGCAGCTTATCAGAGTACGCAACATTACCGCCGACATGAAAGTACATCGAATAAAGACCCCGACATCTAAGTGTACGCTTTATCTCAAACATCAGGCGGTTAGACAGCGTTTGAATCAACTGAATACTAATATTCGAACGACTAGTTGACGAATGTAATGTTTAGAAATGGTCACCTTTTGATACAAATGACTGCTGTTGTTACTATTATTACTACTGCTGACAATAAATGTAAAATTGCCGATGGAATAACACATCCATTTAATATGCAGATGAGAAGCAATTAAATGATTCTACCTATTGTATGCATATGAATGGAATATAATCACTATTACTGTTGATAGTTTAATCTGTCACAACTTTGTTATCTTCTGTAAACTGCTCATTTATCAATCCAATCCGGCAACATATTAGTATCCCCTTTAGATTCTTGAAGGTCGTAAAACTGATCATGACAAAAACATATCCATTTTGTGGGTGGACAGTGGCTTTGGACCCCAGCTGCGTCGTATTAGCCAATATTGCTTTGAAAATTGATCACGCGACACAAGCAATCGCTAGCTGAAATTCCAACAGATTGTGGAGCCGGATGAAGGTGTCAACAGTGTACAAGTTGACATGAGAGATAGGCGATGACATCAGAAACTTAATGGGGCCCAGTTACTTTTGAAGTCCCTTCCATTTTCTTCCAACAGCTTCAGAATGTGCTGCTCTTCACCTGTTATTTACATCAGGGCATGATACCGAAACGTTTCCTGACCTATTAAGTAGATATTAGGCACGGATCTCTCGACTAATTCAAAGTTAATAACGTCACAATGCTGTTGCAGTAAAAACGATCGACAATATAATCAAACCGGCATATAGCATGCTGGACCAGCCTTATTAAATTCAATTTTTTTCTCGGTACCAACACGTGCAAAAATCTGTCAACGTTTCTCAGGACTTCCTGAATAACCCGCAGAAATTAGTAACCTTCTAACTAGTTCATCGTGGCGGAAGCATTTGTTGTTAAGATTCGAATTTATGATTTGATTTTCACAAGTAATCAAAGTTAAGCTTCAGTTAAAACTTTTGATTTGATTTTATCAGGTACGGCATAAATGAAAAAATTAGTCGTTTTGTCAATCAGTAACTGGTATTTTTTATATATAGTAGGCTAGTTATAAATTTACACTTTGGTATAGAAAAAAGAACGACACGTATTTCTGCTGAGAAATTGTAGGTTAAAATTTGAGATACTCTCTCTCACAT
>JTDE01000918.1:83073-117731 GCA_014338405.1 Paragonimus skrjabini miyazakii
CATAAATATATTCGTCGTCAAAAATTCTCTGCAGGTTTGTTCTCAAGAAATTTTGTCTTTTTAGTGTAACACACCAAAGAGAAATGGAAGTGGCTTTTAATGAAAAATGTGGGAATGTTGCGAAGAACAAAATAACGATACTTTTGTGTTGTGCAACTAAAATGGCATGGTTGAGAAAGCACGCGTGTGGTTTGAGAATGTGTATATATGTTAGAGAAAAACAAATGGGTACATTTAGTTAGGTTTTCATGACTTCATTTGAGGGAACTGTGTATGGATGTCATGTGTTATACATTACTGTTATAGTTGCAAATTTCCTGGAAAAAATTCTCCCGATGAGAGGATTATTTTTGTTATTGCATTCACTAGTCAACTGAAATATTTCCGAAGATGAAATGAATATATTTGACCGTTTCGTAAATTAGACTTCTCCCTAAAAGTTTAACTTCAAGAAATAGGCTTTTGAACTTCCGCATTTATTCAATCCCAATTTCTCAACATACTGTGATCCACGAAGTTTTGTTTATCAAAAGGTGGCGGTCTGTAGTTTCTTTTAGGAAAGATTCTGTTGATAATTATTGATATATCTTGATAGATGGGCTTCAGATGATAAGTTAACCAGGCCTGAGCCGGAATTTTGCTCGTACTTTATCTCCCGCCTTTTCTGCTTTTCTGCCTGCAATCATATAATTCAGCTAGCAACCCCTTTGATGTATTATTTCGGCACCATTAATTACACAGCGGCCTCTCCAAAAATGAGTTTGTAGATGTTTGCAGACAGTTTATCAGTGTTTGTTTAATTTAATCTTGTTGACATTTTGTACGTTAATTGTAGATACTTAGGAGGAGAAAACCATACCGGCAGTTCTAAGATACGCAGTTATGTGCGGCAAAACCTACACTCCTGACAACATCAAAGTTTTAGATTAACTTAGAACCATATAATTTTGAAGGGGGAACCAGGTTTTATTACCCTAACTCGATAGCCATTAAAATGGGACAATCATTTTCGCATCGTGATGGACTTTTCAACCACCACATTCCAACCTGTACTTATTGGGGACGAAGCTGTGATCAGCCAGAGGTGTTTAGCAAGTTCAGTAGACCAAATCCTGGATTATTTGTCAGCAGTCAAGGTGCTTTTCAGTAACTTAGGTGAATTTTAGAATTTACGAAGTAGCTTCAAGTTACTTATGTTCAGGCCCAGAACTTGGTAAATATTAGCACTCTCCGCGATGTACACCAACAACTCGCAGATCTCTTTACCGGTGTTAGCCTGACTAAATGTGGATATTTCGTATACGGCTACATTTTAAATTAGCTTACCGACACCTATCAACACAAGCACGGGTAGTTATGACAAACCAGCTTAGATATAAGCACCGGGTGATGTTTGCTTGCGTCTTACCTTCGCAGATGTGAAATGGGATCGATGTTCGTCTAATATTTTCCCTGCCTAATAATAGCATTTTCTATCAAGCTTCACTGTACTGCAAATTACCAGAAACAGTTACTATACAGCTGTTATAAGAACATCAATTTCACCGTCTACTCTGCGGATATTGCAGTTCAATTTTGCTAAAATTTGTTTTAGGATGGCGGCCATTTTTACTGCTGTGAGTGGCTTTAAGCAGGGCGTGTGACTTGTAATCAAGCACTACAACTTGCCTTCGTAAACAAGATGCATATAGTTATCACCAAGTCATAGATCGCGCACTTTCTGTGCGTACTGCAGGCCTGTAAACAGGAATGAGTCACTTGGTATTGGCTAACACATGCAAATTCGATCAGAAAAGTGCACTGCTCGCGATCTTAGCTAGCTACAATTTTACCCACCTGTTTTGTCCGGATAATTTTTACTAAATGTTGTTCGTTCTTCGACTAACCAATTTTTTTAATAATCCGCATGTCTGTCAACTTTCGGCCGGATCGGACCGAATACCTTCTATAGTTGAACAAACTAGTCCTGTGTGGATTCTCCCCGATACAAGTAGTCCTTTTATCGGAAGGTATCATAGACCCTAGTGATCTGGCTTATTGGTCGTCATAGGTAGCACTACTGGGAAGTGGGTGGTTTTCAGGCATGAATATGCTTACATAGATCATTGCAAACCAAATCACTGGATGCGTGATTTAGAAACATCGCTGATCGAAAGACGTGACCGGTTTGGCCAAACAGTAGTTCATACATTGACATAGTCGTTATTACTTTGCACTGTGGAAATGTCCATATAATTGTTCAGTAGTTTGACACTGTGTTTTTACAGGCGTGGTTTTCCTCATAACATATTTCAGCAAAATTCTAACTCTTTCGTGCTTCTTACAGATACTTACGATTTGTCAAGTGTTGCCATCAGTGGTCCATATAGTAAAATTTACGGACCCATGTTGAGTTGAGTGCAATGGTGACCGAATTAGTATACAATCGTCAGCAAACGCCGCACGGTCGATCTGCGTCGGAGAATAGACCAAATTAACAAACCAGTTTGCCCACTGTGTGCAAGTAGATATTGAGCCCTTACTAGAATCCAAACGTTCCACAAGATTCGAATAATATACATAAGATTTTCAACTCAATTCTGAGTCAGCTGTACAGTGCTCGCTGTCTACTTTTTTCCAAGCGTGCGTAAACTTAACTACTGTTCTTCACGTCTTCGAAAAGTATGATGTTTGTAGTGTATCAATTCGACGTTTACTAGCAGCGGGACTTAATACAGTACAAAGGCTGCAATGTGATATTGGGAGTTTCACCCATAAAAATACAACCGCGCACGAGTCCCTAAAAGAACACCCATATGTGTCTTCATTTATCTGTTATAACTATCCCGTTGTTGACCCTTACACTATATTCGCATGTTTTCCAACCATCTCCTGATTCACCGTCTGTGCGTATTGTGTACACAGTTGACAGCTTACAAGTCTTCTAGTCACATGCATGGCACACGACTGGCTTTCATTTCAACAGTAGTCCACCAACAATTATGTTAATCATACACTTCCATATACTGACAAAAGTTAATGAAGATGCAAATTTCTATAACTGTTTTCAATCACTCTTGTTTCCCTATCTCACCTGGGCTTTTCAGGTCTTGTGTCATTCTCTATTTTGTTTGGTCTCATTCTGGGCCAGATGGGAGACAAAGCAATCGTGATGGTCCAGTTCTTCGCCATTCTCAACGAGGTGATCATGCGTATGGTCCAGGTGATAATGTTGTGAGTGCTATTTTGACAACAAAGGAGTAGAAATATGAATTTCCCTGTCAATTTCTGGTTATTCATCTAACTTAGATTCGACTCACAAATAATGCCTAAAGAATGACTTGAAACACGACACAACTTCATGCATGTTTGATGAATTGTTGATTGGAGAAAGAAATCAGTGGAATATCTAGTGAAACGTTTATTAAACGACATTGAGAAACTTATTTATTGTAACTAAGCAACGTTGACAGTCAGTGAATCAATGTTTATATACCTGAATATTATTGGTTGAATCAAAGCATTCGTTACTATACGTGAGCAAAATATGCTACTTTAATAGACAACGGACTTAAATCCAATTATCACCACCCTTAAGATAGTATGCAACATCATACAAACTCAAAACACCGCTACGAAGTTTGTCTCACTAAATAGTTTTCTCATTGTTAAGTAGTTTTTGACCCCAAATCTACAACCAAAGTTGACTTCTGAGAGTGCGTCAAATGGTTCTAACAACCACACAAAAGCTAAGCGCTTAAAAAAATCTCATTTGCTTCACAATGTGCATTTTTATTTCAACAATTACTTCAAGAACGTTCCCTTAAAGTCAATCATTGCTTGAACCATTATAAATACCATGGAACTGATAAAAATAGAACCTTATATTTTCGCTTAGATAATACTGCAGTGTGAAGTAAGGAATATTTCAACGTGGGAAATGAAAACTGAAATCGATTTGTTTTGTAAAATGCGCAAATACTTTTCACATTCCGCTCTCGACGAATAGATTAAAATTAATTATTTATGGTCACTAGATAACAAAACGCTGTAACTGTAGGCTGTTTCGTAGAGGTCCAACTGGGAAATGTCTGGTTCTCGGCTGGATTATAAACGGTGGCAGATCTGTTTACTGAGGCAAGCAAGCGCTGTACTAGTAGCATTATACAGCTACATCGGGAGTGCAAAATTTAATACTTGCATCCACTTACTCAGGCTAATCTTTGTCTGAGGGAATTCATCAAAAAATCAGTGATGCTGGAAAACAAATCAGGATTTATTAAACAGTTTACATTAGAATTTACTATCAACACTGAGAGCAAGAGCATGCTTTGTTCACTAGTAGGTTGGATAGGTAACTGAGTACTAATGTGAAAGTTTTGAGCTTACCGAGTAGCAGCGTTTTTATACCTTTGGACCACTGTTTTGTCTAACTGTACGGTTACCGTCGCCAGTTGAAATCTGTCTGAAACCTGAATTTTGTTATTTGTCTTTTTAAGCTGTAACAGTTTACTACGTTAATTATTAGTAAGTCTTGTCCGTGAAGCAGCCCGAGGAAAAAATGCTCTATGACTTTACAATACACCAGTGAAGAGTGTAAATAGCTTGAAAATGGTAACATTATACCTTAGCTAGAAGTCGTGAACAGATCACATAAGTAGATAAGAAAACTCATGCCAACACAGATTTCTGAATTCTGTAATTATAGCTTTATTGATGAACTACTGTTAGAATTAATTTTAAAACTAAGTTTGCATATATTATTCAATCATTACTAGGATGTGAAGCCTATATTGAGATGGTGTCCATGCTAAGTGTATGGGAAAAAGTCCTACAATATGAAAACGGAAGCTTCAAAATTTGGTGGAGTTGGCCGTTGCACACAGCGTTCTGTTTTTATCTTGCGGTTTCATACTAGGCGGCCTGACTTCGTCTATGCGAGCTAATTTGCTTATAAAACTGATCGGTCGAGCTACTTTTGATGATACGAACATTCATCAAATCCTGTCGCATAGTACTTAGTCGATGCAAATTGCCCGTGGTAAAATGACTAAAATTCAGTAAAACTGGATCGGCAACATTGAAAATAATTTGAATAACAGATAAAATTACTTGAAAGCCTGGCAAATTTCTGTGCCTATTAGCAAGTCCGTACTACGTAATAAGAAATCATAGAGCAAAAACTAGCGGTCAGGTATGAAACTGAACAACAAGTGATGTGAAGGTTGGAACAGTAGTGACGTTGTTCGTAGTTCCGGTTGAGGATTTGGGTATTGGGACGTTCGTCGAGCTTGGCATTTGGGTTGCAAACGTTTGACCACCAAACCAGGTGACAACAGTGCGTAATTGTTTCAGGTACGCTTAAACCTACACGCTGAAACTATTACGCATTGATGATGTCATATGATTTGTTGAGGAAACGTTTGCAACCTAAATTTCAAGTTCGGCAAGCATCCAACTAACTAAAGTGTGAGATGTAAGACGGAGCTATTTGCCGGTCAGTTAGTAACATCGTAATCGTAGCAGTGCTAAGTTAACAAGGTAGTTTTTCTGCACACATACAGCAGCGGATATCTAAGTCTCAAAGAAACTACCTCACTTTATCAACACAACCAGCCCTTATTAGCTGCTTAGACCAACACAAATGCTTGTATGGATTGCATTCGTGCAGACTTCATTAGTGTCAGTGCTCAGCATTTAAGTAGTAGGTGAACCCTGAATTGTTATCACTTAATGACTTAGATTGCGGTCAAGTTACAGCTGGTGCTAATGGCGCTTTGTAGTGCATGAATGAACTTATAAAAATATGTTGAGTTTACTACTACTTTTTAGTTCTGTGCTTTCAGATACACGGTACCAAAGCCACTGCGATACTTACCGACATCGTATTACTTGGCTGCCCAACTGTAGTACATTAGTTCAACTTCTGGCCACCTAACGCACCATAAATGTACCACTACTCAAACCACAGAAACACGTGCTGGGAAAATGCAAGCAATCAACTCGTTTGTCAGTCATCCATGTCCGATACACTTGTTGCCTACAGCATTTATAGAAAAGCCTTGTAATAGGTTGCTCTGTATTTCAAAAGCTAGTGCAGGCTATCATTGAGGGTATCGCAGATAAAAAACGTACTGCCTACGTTTTACACACCATCCAGCAACAATAACACATTAGGCCGGTTCCTGACATAAGACGTTCTTTCTGTTTTGCTGGTTTAAATGACCCACAGTTACATTAAACCTGAATAAATCTAACTGGTGGGTGAAAATTTAATTCGTTTTTGATCGGAGTAAACGCAGTCGCGTAAGCTGTGACAGCATGAGTTAATTTGTTCGAAAATTGAACAGGTTTCGGAGGGTGTTTGTCCAGACGCTTTCTGCTGATCTCTTAATCCGAAGCCGTAGAAGTTAGCGTGCTTTTTACTGAAATCTGTTTCTGTGGAATGCATTGTTGAGCCGACATGCCAAAGCGCTTCATTCGCGCCATTTCAAAAACGTTATTCTGCTTTTCTTTTCGTTCCAAGATACATGTCATTATATGCCGCGTTAGTAAACAATAACAAGTGCTCGAAAAAGATAAAATTGTGGCACAGTTGCTCTCTGTAAACAGCACACTGTTTCATCAACTTTGAAAAATTGGCTAGTAGCAAGCTAAATATCAGCTAACCGGTTATTTTGATTAGAAACTGTGCATGGTCCTTTCTTCTCATGAATAAATTAACCAACAATCTGACTGGCGTGGTGAGCTTTGTGGTAATAGTTATCGACTTGCAACCAATCTCAAACCTAATGTATTTCATTTGGAAGAAACAAGCTGAATAAAATTCATAATTGTTTACCCTGGAATACTAACAAAATTATTTCGTCGTATTGTGCTTGAAGACATCGACAATTCTTTATTTGGCTATTTTTTTCAAAAGTGATCGACAGGAAATTAATTTTCAAGTTTGAAGCTGCTACATGATAAACATTCATCAAATGTAACAAAGAAGAGTGAAGTAAATGTTTACTCATTTTGAAAGATGACTGTTAGTGTTCAGCAGGTAAAAAATGATGACAATTATCTCGTTTTAGAGAGGCTTTGATTGGCGTTTTCTTCGCCTATCCAACATGTTTTCATGGGTGACCGTCTTAAATTACCGGGTTCTGTAAGTCCTCACCCTACACAGAAGATGGTGCATGTAGCGTTAGTTATCAGATTGTTACATCTCATATCCAGCGTGATGGCACAGTGATCAAACCGGTTACATCATAGGAATACAGAGTAGAAGTCAGCACTCAATAAGTACATAAATTTGCTGGATTAACAGACATAAAAGTGAAAGTTGGGGCTAAAGCTGTAAATAATAGGCCGAAAACAAGAATTGCAACCAACCTAGGGTGTAGTGGTCATGAACAATTTACTAAATGGCCTAAGCGAATGCAGGAGTACCTTACAAAGTTATCAGTAACCAAAAAGAAGGACAGAATAGAACAGTTACACTTTTTAGGCAAGTTACGGCAGTCGAAGAATTTGACTCACAGAAAGTGTTCATTAGTATCCAAGATGAACACCACAATATTCCGAATAACCAGTTCCCGGGAAGTAAGGATATTGCGGTATTCTCGTGGACTGCTGAAACGCCATTGGAGCTGTGACACTGTTCGTAGTATGACAGAGTTAAAAAAGCTTGGATTAAAGATCCGCATAGTAACTTCAAGCGACTGCGCAAACAGGGAGAACAGCAGAACCTGTGTGCACAGAATTTGCACACTGTTACAAGGCCACTTTATTCAACTTGAACAACATGCAGAAGTAATGCAAAAGGCTTGTACCAAAGAGAAGCATCGTTAGTTATTTAAAATAGTAAAACTCCGCATTGTCCCATTTGCCTCAAACCAATCATACACTGCTTCCTTGTATCCTTTTACGTTTGACAGGTGATCAATAAACTACACAACTAACCAGCTTTAAACTGTCAAAGCAACGGCAGCGGCAGCAAAGACAGGTAACAACTCATTATTCTGCAGTACCTGCAAGGCTTTTAAGTTTGGGATTCTCATCAGCCACTATGGTCTTTTTCAGATGGACATTGCACGTTTGTTAGGTGCGCAAGCTCAAGCAGTCCCATTCGAATCCGTCCACCATCCACAAGATCCAATGACTTAAATTTAAAATGTCCATGCTCAAAAACGCTTTGGTTTATTCGCTCCACATTGCATTGCATTTAGACATCTCCCTCCTCAGACTTCAAAATTCCAAGAGATTTGCAGCTTTGTAATATTTTGCCCAAAAATGTTGAGGTAATATTGAACATTTACCAGTTTTACTCAGTGTAACTATGGATAGCCCATTTTACATTTACGCGTAATTTTTAAGCAGTTTCTTTACTAACAGAAACATTTTGTGTGACGTTTTTACCGTTACAGCTTATCAGAAATGCTTATCCTTGTTCCTACAGAGGGCTAGGCCTAAGTCGACGTGTGTGTTAGACCTGTGCTAATAACATTACACATGAGGCATTAAAATATAGTGAGAATATCGGAAGCACAATCAGAGGAGAATAATTCCAGTACAAGAGAATGCAGAAGTGAACGAGAAACTCACCAGAATGCATGCGTATTGAAAGATTAATGTTACCTGGGAAGATGGCTGATGTATTGCGAACAGTATTTCTACTTTGCGTTCAAATTGATAACTTCACTCAGCTGCCTCGAAGCACTAGACTCAAAATTTGTTTCGTGAGAATTTACTTTTAGAGTGTCGCCTCGCCGCGTTCGAGAGGTTAAGTCCAGGGAGCTTTCTGGCATACTCGCTTTATTATCGCGCCTTCGAATTAACATACCAAAAATTCAAGCATGCTATCTGAAGTAAATCCCGAGTAGCGTGTCTTAATTGAAAGCAAACAGTAGATGGTCGACTAAATTGAACAATTGACAGGATGACTGGAGTCTAACAGTTACGTTGGACTCACATTTTGTTAGTGTTCTATATCCATTACTCAAAGTCAAATATGTACTTGTTTCAGTAACGTTGATTATTACACTTATTTGACTCGGCTTCCACGTTTATATGAATAATGTTGGTCCGACCCTCCTAAAATTACGTTTGCTTTTTACTTAAGCAAGTATTTTATCGGTCGCAAGCTACATGCGTTTCTACATTAATATGTAACACGTGTGATGCTTGCATCTTTTCCAAGGTACTCACCATTCGGAATATTTTTCCTCATTCTTGGAAAACTGCTAGAAATCGATAATCTGAAGGATACAGCCACTTCGTTGGGGTTATACATGACGACGGTGATATCTGGGCTAGCTATTCATGCCCTTGGTACGCTGGCCCTGTTGTACTTCCTTATCACGCGAAAAAATCCATTCAAATTTTACAAAGGCGTTTTTCAGGTAAGAGGGTACGCATATATTTTTATCTTTGAAGGAAATCATTCTCAACCTATAATTTTTAATCATATTAGCTCAGTTTATTGTGTTATGGCAAATTGCCTTTTAAATCTAGTTCTCTTCCATGACAATGTGTTTATAAGGTAATGGCAAGCTGTCCATATACTGTTCCGCCTAAATATTGAACACCTGTTATCACACAGAGACTCTCAACATTCCCTCGTCAGTGCGTTACCGATCGTGTGCATTCAGAACACCAGCACGAGAAATAAGACCGAATTCAAATCTTCTTCGCTCGTTTGGACTGGTTACGATAATGCTGATATGACATAGAATTGCCAAAACCAATATTGTGTATCGTTACTTATTGTGAACTATACGACCCAAAATCTATAAATGATTATAAACTTGTCACAAGTCCGTGAAGAATATTACCAATAAAAATGTAAGTCATGTAGCCACGGTACATCAAAACTTTGTATACTCATTCCAAACTATCGCTGTGAATGACCTCTCAGTCAGATTGTTAACTGTATCGTGGTTAATAATTCTGATAAGCTTTCAACAAACATTGGTGAGTACAATCTGTTCCACTTGGCTAAAACTCTTAAAATATATCTGCTGTGAAAGCAGTGTGACATTGGTTTTAGCTTCAGCAATATGATAGTTTTTATGATAGTGTTTAGAAAACCCACTGACAAACCATATGTGGATTACTGACCAAGAATTGTACGGGTAACTTGAGGATCATCTCTCAAGAACTGTCTGCCCGAGACTATTCACACGGATTCAAACTCCATCATTTTCTCGTTCAGCGACATTCCGGGATATAGTGATGTCAGTAATTAGCTCCAGGCTTGATTTTTCTGTATTTGTGCGTGACGAAGATTAGATCATTGCGCCCGTAGTTGGCTGGGTGACGGCGAACGGTGCAATCCAAAGTACTTCCCAATTTCTCCCGAGTTTACTCCTTCAACGTTCAGGTAAAAACAAGACGAGTGGGTGAAACGGCAAATGTAAACCATTATAAACCACTTTTAATGACGTATTCTGTTAATAGCTATTAGTTAGCGCGACAGCTTGTCCCAGACACAAATACCGACCATGTCTAGTGAATGTTTAGGACAAATTTTTGAATTAATAGCCTTCATTCAAAGTGCAAATTTCTGATTTCAAATTTACATATCGACTAGTATCCGATAGACACCGTTCTGGCTACTGTAACTAACATCACAACAGGTCACATGCTTAATGTCTCAGATAACAAGCAGCGTCCCTTAAAATACGACAGTCTTGGTAGTCTGTTGACACTCGTCAACTTTGTTACTCGACATGTACCGGGTACAAATTTCGAATTCAAGATTTTTTCCGACCTCACCTCGTACCACGGTTGAAAGATTTGAAGTCACAACTGCTTGGAGGGCTAGTGTGAGCGTTTTTATTCTTATTGGCTAACATCACAGTCGATCATTCTTTCCTATAGTTGCTTTCCACCTAACTTCTCTACATTCTTTTCTCCCCACGGCTCCGCTTGACACAGTACGCAGTATCAGTCGAATTGGAAAGTCGAATTAATATCGCGAAGAGACTGGTCTAATGTATTATCTTTCTCACTACATTCATGCTGATTATCACTACCATTCAAATTAATAACCTTTTATAGTCACTCAGTGAAGCTGTGGTCTACAATTTGGCTCACGTGATTGTTCAAGTGAGTGAATGACTTATGCGGTAATCGGAAAATGCTCAACATACTACATGCGTATTCGTTGTTCTATTCCATGCAGGCATTCAGTAGAAAACAAATAATTTAGATCAACCCGTCCATTAAAATGCAATAAGCGAGCTAGTTCACGGGTTTCGATCATGTTCAACTCGCAAACAATTGAAGAAGCAAGTTGCAGCTGGTTATTGCAAGATTTTCTGAGAGGAACTTACATCTGAAAGAATAATGCGAAGACTTCAGGCTGGTTTTATAATTACAGATTTTATTTGCGGACGGATATCTGACAAATCCTTTGTTGTATTTAGTATAGGGTCAAATACTTAGTGTTTTTGCCGACTGTTTTGCTGACTGATGATATTAGGAACACAAACAAGTACTTGTACGGTGCACGATTTTTGGAAGGAAATTTTGCACATTCTCAAGTTCAAAATGATGAAATTAAACTTAATAAATGACAGAGGATGAGCGCCGTGTACAGACACAAAATCCAACAAGACTATCAGGGTATCACTGATTACGAAAACAGTTCGTTTCGGACAAGCAACCATTGTCTCAACCAGGCACAACCAACTTCTCATGCAGAATTTTGCAGAATCCTGTTTTCTCTATTGTAAGGTCTGTTATATTTTCCCATAGTGCTTTATGAGCAATCACACGGTAATAAACTGATCGATTGGCAAACACCGAAATAAACTAAACTAGTAACTATTGGTTCTTTTTATTTGAACAGACACTCAACCTCAGCCCACAAAACTTTGGAGTTAGTTTTATTTCACCGCCACAATGAGCGGCAGTGTTTAACGCCTCTACATCCCCGTAACACGCTTCAACGACCATTTTTAATTTGCCTAATCGCCAATGCAAGAATAAAACAAAATTCATCACTGATGTGTCACAGATACAATCCGATCGTAGGAATTTTGCAGCCGAATTGAAAACACTAGAGTTATTGAATATGTTGTCAAACCGTTCGAATAAAGAATAAACGGGGATTACAAACACTGCTTAATTAACCGTTCATAAGTATTTATCAGAATAGATGAAACTCATAAAAGAGCAAAATAGTTCAGATATGTAGATTATGCAAATGACTACATATGCCTGCATATTTATCCACAGACATGTGCATGACTGGTTTTGTTGGATGTGTGTATAAATACCGTGAAATTTGTTCATCGTCGCACTATGCGGTTCATAATCTACATAAGCCGCGATTAGAAGCAATATCATCCTAAATACAAACCAGGCGTTTATTCGAAGTTATTCTTGTCAGGATACTTAGATACTGAGAACCCCAACTGAATGTATGTATTACCACTGTGTTGTTATTAACGAAAAGTCCCGAAACAACTGATGATCGCAAGCTTTTCCGTAGTAAAAATGCTACTGAAAAACGAGCAAAATTGCCCTCAAAAAATGCACCTTACGAGTGGACTTCCGAAGTGTGGAATGGTGATTAACGAAAGCTTCTTTCCCATTTACATAGCGTAGATCCTGGCTAGGTATGTATCTGGAAACCCGGTAACGCAAACAAGGAAGCGTTTAAAATAAAAATTGTCTGAGACAACTAATTTTTATTTAATATTCTAAATTTAACACTTTTGGACTGATTCTTACCTATTTTTTCGTATTTGTGCGACACTACTAGGTTATGAGAGAAGTCTGTATAAGTAAAATGTCGGTTTCCTTAGCAGATACATTCGAAGAACAAAGTAAAACAAGTAGCCCACAGAAGAGGAGCTTGGAGAAGTCCCTATATGTAACATTCGCTAACGATTCAGAGTGGACTGTGTGTTATCTTAGCTGGGTTAGGTTGCTGTCTGATAATACGATTGACAAGGGTTTAAAATATGTATATCAAATTCTAACATCGAACCATCTCCCCTACTTCTGACTTGAAAGTATCATATCATCAAAATGTTTGATGCCTCAAACTAAGGTTGTATATGTGATTCAGAACAAAGTTCTGAGTACAGAAATGAATTTTGTTTGGATTAATTCTCATGTACGCAAATCCCCATTGAACTGCGCTGGGTTGATGAGATACAAAAAACTGCGTACTCAACTAATTGTAAGCGTTTTTCAAATCCTAATTCTTCAAATTTTCCAATAAAGACATATTGTCGTGATTGCCATTTGAGTGGAGTGGCACAAGGGATTCATAAACGACCCGGTTCCTCACAGAACTGTGTCAACAGCAATTAAACCGACAACCCTGATGATCTTTCTGTGGGCTGGTATATCGTATATCTGATTCCATGTAAACAGGTTAGACTGATTTGAGAAACGAATAATTTACTTGATTACCCCAGATTTTGTAAGGCAAGCACCTTTTATGTTATAGTTAGCAATATCACCAATGCATCTGACAGAACGTCATAAGCGTTTGTAAGTAAGGTCCGAGTTGCCCGATGTTTAAAATGGTTGATACTGTAATTAACCTGTCAACCTTATTCCCATATATCAAGATCAGAAATTTTAGCTTAGTTTATGATGAACTAAAATGACAGATTCAGCAACCTGACTTATAAAAAGGCTGCTTCTACCAATAGGCTCTACCGGTCGACAAACCAACCTCATTTTTCTTTAGACTGTTCACAAGCATAACTCTCGATGTGCAAAGAAGACACAATTGTTAATGCTTCTACAAATAAATTACTAATCAATAGTGAACCAATCTCCCTGCGATCGAATGAGGTGCTTGTTTTCCTGGTGCATAGATTAAGTAAGAGATGATAACTTATTATATAAAACACGTCAGATAGCAAGCTCAGACATCAAGAGAAAGGTTGCTGATAGGTTTAAACCAGGTGGTGCGCAGAAGAAAAACTTACTGAAGGATTATCAGGCGCTTAATTTCCAAATGTGTTTACGGAAATACAAAAAGGAAATAACATTTGATATGATAAAGGATATTCGATTATCAAAACTTGATGTTCGTCTCTTAAAATCTGACCATTTGTGATAATAAATTTCGAAAATCCCTACACTGCGGTTGAATGTGAACTACTGGTGGCAAACACAGTTTACCGCCAAATTCCAGAGGAGGAACAGCTTGATCCCCACAGATTTTGCTACATATCACAAGTCCAGTTTTGCTAGAAATCGCGATTATACAGTTTCCTGTCAGTGTGTTCGAATTTGGTGTCTGATGATTTGTCAGATAAAACCAGAAAATCGTGTCTACATACTTTTCTTGACAAATTTTCAGAACTGCAACAGATATTTGAATAGCTTTTAGTCCCCAGCCGGACTCAGTAAACATTCCGTGTGGTGTCTATGTGCAATACCGCCTACAATATCACCAGCTTTCAAACTCATAAAAATAAAATATATAACAATAGGTAAATATGGGTAAATAATTAAAAAATTAATAGATAAATAAATATAGCTAACCATAAATAAAGATGGAATTAGGCCGCAGTTGGTAGAAATCGTAAACAAATAATCACGCCGAGATTTTCTGCTTGTGAAGCCCAGAATATTAGCCACTTTCGCTGCCTGAATCCTCACCTCCACCTTGAGAATGAAAAAAGTTTATTCATGGCATCTTCATTACTAAAACAATGCCTACATTTTCTTTCTTCCTGTTTGGCATTACTGGCTTCTTAAGATTTCAGAAGACGAGCGATTTGTCGTGTTCGTACTATTACAGCATGTTATTGGAATCGTTCGATTGTGAGCAATGTCAGATCACTGTTTTGTAATAGATCTGCGGGTGGTAACATCAGAATAATTCAACATCAGTATGGGATACCACACTATGGCAAATAAACGAAAGTATCAGGTATTCGTGAAAGATACTAGACCCTCAGTAGGAAGTTGTGGGAAAGTATCTTGTTTGGGTTAACAAAGGAAGTTGGCAGGTTCAGTGTTACCTTCCATGTTGGTCGTGTACCGTAATAATCCCAACTGTCACTTTGGTAGATAAAGTAGAAAAGTATAGACCACACTGTTTTTACAACAGTTACCCATATTTTCGTATAAGTGAGGTTAGCAAGCGTCGAAAAGATGGTTGAGAGTTTGTTAACTTACTGTTCGTCCAACTAACTATTCATCTGGAATTCAAGTACACGTGGTCTTCGATCAGATGATCCGCAACCGACGTAAGTTCTTTGTTACTCATACAAATCCGGTTAACTTGCACAAAGTACATTCAACACTACAGCTTTAGGCAAAGATTCGCGCATACACATATTACTTTATTTCGTTTTTAAATAGGCCTGGATCACAGCACTGGGTACCGCATCCAGTGCAGCTACGCTGCCCATCACCTTTCGCTGTCTGGAAAACAATCTAAACATAGACAAAAGGGTGACTCGCTTTGTTTTGCCTATCGGAGCAACTATTAACATGGATGGAACCGCGTTGTACGAGGCTGTTGCCTCCATCTTTATTGCTCAAATCAATGCAAAAAATTTGTCGGTCGTGGAAGTTTTCATTGTAAGGTGAGTGGTTGGCAATTATTTCGTTTTTTTGCGCGAAATCAACAGTTAATCGCGTTTGACTCGGTTTTTTTTGAACTTACCATAATGCGAGTGTCTGGGTGTGATGAGAACACGCAGATCGCTAATTCATGTCAGTACTGACTGTTTAATCGCCCCTAGCGATTTGGGGTAATTTAATAAATTACACGTATTCGACAACTCCAACAACATTTATTCAAACGATCCGGTAAACGAGACTTCCTTCCAAGTCAAAAAAACGTCATAAAAAGCGATTGAAAACATTGGAACCTATACGGTACCGTCTAGTAAAATTACAATGAAGATAATACCTCACGCTGAATGTGGATCAACTGGATGCACAAATCATCCAGCAACGATGTTCGAAATGAGGTGGCTAAACAAGTGTCCACAAGAAGCCACCAGTCAACGGTAAATAGTGTCACTGAAACAATTGGATATAGATGAAGGTGAGAATGTATCAAACAATACCAATAAGAAAGTTTTAACAGATAAACAATGATAGTTATAAAAAAGGAAGAAAGTAAGCAGTTCGTGTGTAGTTGTGGTGCAAAATTCGTTACCATCGTTTGCTGTACAGAGCAAAGGCAAGTAAAGGCAAATTAATGATCAGAATTCTACAAACAAACCAAACACACCTCGATAGATCCATCGCTCTGCAGCATGCCGAATATAAGACGACAAAGATACCAAACAAACATTAACAGATCTAACAATGACGTTATGAGGTGGCTTAAATGAAAATATAGTGTAGTGACGGAACCCTGGTTGAATGATCACGACTCCTTTGATGACTTGTTCATGATTAGTTCACCCAAGTAGGCATAAATTTTGAATGCTTTAGCACACTTATTTCGACTCTGTAGAGATAAAATGTGGGACAAAAAACACAACCGACCATTCAATCACCTACTTTATTTAGCTATTTGAGTTTCGTCACCGGGTGATTCCTCCAACAACATTCAAAAAACTCTAACGGTAGCTTTTTCAAAAGCACCCATAGAAACATGCAATCGTATATCCGTGTTTCATTTGTTTTTCCGAAAATCATGCTTACAAAACAATAATTTATGTTGCGACCGAGTCATCGCAATATGTCCGCATCGCATGTCTGTTGGATGTCCTACGTCAAACGTCCCATCAAAAATGAAATTATAACGTATATGTATATATAATATTATAATCTGCCACGTGAAGCTTCTAAAGGCATTAAAATGCAGTCAAGCCAGGCTAACTCAGTCCATCCAATTCATTCATGTTTCATCACATCAGGACGTGGATATCAGAGCGATCTACTTCACGATAGTCTATTGTTTAAACAACGGTGACCCGGTGAAAAAGTTGATCGGACATTATTTTAACATTCTGTTACTCGCAACTATTTTTTGCACCCTTCTATTTAATTGTCTGTCCAAGTTGCTCCCTTACCTACTCAAATAAAACAACACAACGTGGGGAATTGACCTTGAGACCAAGGGGTGAATACTACCGTAGTACGTGAGCGACAAAATTGTTCAGGCTAACAGCTTCAGTTCCTTTTGTTACAATTCTCGCCTTTGTTAAAGTTACATCAGTTAGAAATTGAAAAAAAAGAAGCCAAAATACGTTTTGTATATCATATCATCAGACCAATACTTACTCATATTACGTAGTGTTTGTTTGTACAGTCTGGTAGAGTAAACTCTAATTGTTAACCGGCTGGTCCACAAAAACCGTAACTTTTGACTTTTGAATAGAAGGTCAAGATAGATGGAGAGCTGGCCATGGGAAACTAAAGTTTGGAACAAACTTCTATTCTGCGCAAGGCTCTGAAATAAGTAATCGAATCGCAATTACTTTCACCGTTGCCAGGAAACATTTTTGGACTGATGTTGGTTGGTTGACCAATACTTTGTGAAAGACTGTGAACAATTAAGCCAGCTTAATTATGTGGTTGTTATCTGTCAGATGGGTGACAGCCGTGCCTGCTGCCAATTCTTTTATCCTTCTCCTTAAGCCTGCCGGACCATGTCGCCTTGTCCTTTTCAAAGTCAGCTGTGTCTTAAGCCTAATGTACTTTTGTACAACAAATAGTAATTTAGTAGGCGAGCAAGCTGTAAGGGTGGCCTGGCATTTTTTCTTTCAGAGTGGTGAGCCACTAGCAAACGTAGATGTTGCAAATGTTCGACAAATTGCACTGTAGAGATGGCAGTTTAGATACTCTGCAACTGATTTGCCTTTATAGGGAGAATTTATAAAAGCGGGCTTCTCAATCACCTAGGTCATGTGACAGGTGACCGCTTTGGCTGTCATGTTTTTTGAACTAAATCTATCTGAACGGGCATTTTCTTGAAGCATGTTGAACGAACATTTTAGTTTGTAATCAGTCGCAACGTTAGGGTGACATTTTTTTATTCCATCGTAGAAGAAACAAACTAGATTTCCTTTTTAACTTGAGCGGTACAAAACTGTTAGAGTTCATATATTGTCCATGACAAGTTGACTTGCCGTACACAGCCTACTCAATATGGTTGTCAGTTTATCTGGTTAAATTTATCAAGAAGGGAGAAACCATTGTGCGAATAAGCCTACGACACGAAGTGAATCAAATCATGAGCATGGTTGAACGCCACAAGAAAACTGGGCATTTGCAATTAATCATCGACTCATCCGCTCTAGATTTACCTAACTATACGTAAATTGCTTACGATGTATGCATTTATTCAATTTAGAAAATACAGTGCATGCGTTGTCAGAAAATCGTGTTGTTAGGTTGTTCATGATCTATTTAAATTTAACCTCAGGGTCAAACAGAAGGTCGCCAACAAAACAAAATGCTGAATTTTTTTAATTATCTATTTATTGCTGCGAATTTCAATTGGGAGAACTATTCCAATTTTAAGTTAAACCTGTCTTAGAAGGAAATTTTGATTGATGATGAGTAGTAAGGGGTTTCGGATCTCATAGGGATTGAGAATCATCCACAATTAATCGCAGCTGTCGCATTTTCACAGACATTCCAGTCGGCCTACTTTGAAGAGAACCACTAAACTCGAACGTTTTTGGGAATGCAACAACTCAGATCAATTGTGGATGATGTTCAATCTTTATGAAAAACAAAATCCTCTACTACTCATCAGTAATCAAATGCCGCTCAACAAGTCAATGATTGATGTGATTTCAACTTGGAGAGAAGTCCTAGTCGAGTGGTCATCGATTGAATTTAACGGACGGTAACTGAGTCTCTTCTGAAGGCGATCGAGCAACCTGACCATTACTCACAAGCGAAAGTGGTTGAGTATTCACATATGATAATTGGGTCGTACCTAACGTGAGGTTAGGGGTGCAGTGGTAAACACGGTTGCCTCATAACCGCGTGGCCGTGGTTCTAGTCCCGGCAGTGGCGAGGACAGGCACTACTGACGAGCTCTAATGAAAGCGAAACTCGATTGCGGGGGATGTTCAGTCCCTATGAAGGATAATTTGCTTTGAAAATGCAGTCATCTTTATCTATCTTGTCTTTGTCTATCCTGACTGAGCGACTCACTTTGCTCAACGACTGTAAATCATGTCACATATGTGGTAACTTGGGCTTAAATTACCACAGACTGTTTAACCGAGACACCGTTATCCTGATTTCCTAGTTTTCTGCGAGCTATTTTTTGATGGGTTGACCTATAGGCCATTATGCATGTGACTCTGTTTAAAAGTGAGTTCAAGTCTTGTCCTCAATTTTACGAAAATGGGGCAAACTGATCATTTTTCAAGAGACTGAAACCAGCCCATTGCATGACTCTAAAATCATCCAGATTTTACAAACAAATCATGCTCAACAAAACAGCTATATTCTCCTAGATTTTCACCAACTAACTCCACTCCCCACTGAAATGGAGAATTCAAATAGCACCGGTGCCATTTTGATAAACTAAAACGTTGTAAAACTGATCGTTATAAAAATGAAAGGCGCTCAATATGACCAACTGGTTATTACCAACTGAGCCCAGAATACACATTATGTACATCAGTAGGAGACTTTAATTAAGTGTTACTACGATGCATCTTCGAAAGTACACACCGGACATCCTGTAGGTTCTGTTCCGATTGTCTTGTAGTGTGAGATGGATGGGCGGTTTTTCTTTTTTCATATCAACAGTCTCATTCTGTACTATTTCTGTTCACAGAGTGCACAGAAGTTAATGAGAACCTGCATGTTGAAGCTGTAATGTACTCGATGATTACGATTTTTAGAATATATTCATGCCTGTTGCCTGAGTTTATTAATTGAGGGACATCACATAGCTCCTAATCCACAAATGATATTTTAGCCCAAAACCCAACAGTTATGTGAGATAACTCTTCCATCCCTAGAAGCACTGTTGCTACTGCATATATTTACAAACGAATTAGATCAGTTTTAAGTACTATGTTATACTTTAACACATTTTCAGGACAAATAAAATCAACTGCATACACAGGGAATTTTTTCTTGCCGTGTGTACTTTTCGCAGCTGTTTGAACGGTGATTGTAAAATTCATTTGCACACTTCCATTCACCACTACTCAAGATAGTCTAGCATATTTTGTTCACAAAATTCGTTAATTTATCATTGAAAATAAAAGTGTCAAAAGTTGCCCCAGAGGTTAACCAACGTCCTTTTTTTATTGCGATTAGGAATCTGAAAGTAGAGTTTATTGATCTACATGTATCTTGTGTAACCGGATGAAAGATTCATATTTTTGAAGTAGTAAACAAGGGAAAACCAAATTTTCCGTTATCTACTATAAAGCCTCATTTTAGTTTTCGTGATTCAACAGCTAGCTTCTAGTTCAAATAGACAATTTTGACATCGGTAATCAAGTTCCGTTTATATAAATGACCTTTGCCGATCATAAGAACCGGAATCATCATAGGAATTAGTCTGCTGAAACAAACCGTCATCAAAAAGCTGGACGTAAATGCAAAAATTGAAAATCTTTAACCGCTTTCTTATAAAAAATGAAATAGTCTCATTAAAAGTAGAATGACAACAATATTTACAGTTAGAAGTGCATCAAGTGCGAAAAATCTGCGTTTGGGTGAAACTTATACCCAAAACTAAAAGATTTCTCTTACGCGATAAGTGTTTCTCGCTGGGACTCCAGTGGTCCCGTTTTCTACTATGGGCAACTAAACTACCGTTGGGGTATAAAGTTTCCTGCGTACTTGTTCACTTTATGTTTCGCTGGCTTGAATCTACTGTAGGCTCGAGTTTTTTACTCGTTGAACTAATACATTCAAAAATACAAATTCTTACATAGCCACTAATATATTTTCATATCTTACTTAACTGTCAACAAAATGTTTTAAGTGATGATGGCAAAGATAAAAGTTTTCGCACCAGCTCGTGCGAAGAATTTGTTTTGATAAGCTACACTAAGTGAATTTTAAAGATTCACATTTCGAACTTCGCGCAAGCGGAACTGATCCCATAAGAAACTAGCAAATGAGTTTGGATGTCAAAATGCATGGTCATGATATACCGGAAAGACTACGTCCGCCAGTGATCAATAACAATCACGCTTACCGTATACCAGTTTTATCGAAGTTAATAAGATTTGACTTTACAAGTTGACGCCTTCTATAACATAGGGAAGTTAGCAAATGGAAAGTTTGACTTACGTTGGACAATTCAGTACTACACAGTTTGCCTTCCAAGTAATAAAGCTTTTAACTTTATTCATTCAGAAACAGCACATTCTAAAGCCTTTTGAAGCTTTATCTCGTAAGAGTCTGTCTAGGAAACTGATATTCATTGAACAGAATAACTGCAGTCATGACGGCTCTGACACGCAAGGACTGTAGTAAAATGATCTCAGGACGAAATCAACAGATTAGCATTGGTGGTTCCTGATGCATTTCTGGTCACCGATATGACAGAATTGAATATAGTGTGAGGAACGTACTTCAAATTATTGTGTCAGCATTCTCCAGAGACTAGAGGTATCACATAGTATGTCACATGCATAGACCTGCGTCGTGTTTCAGCAAACTGCTTCACTCATAGATGTGTTCAACGGTACCTAATTCCTGTACCTGTTTTGCCAACCGTGTGTGTTAGATCTTCCATCCTGTTACCCGGATTTGGAGTTTATGAACTCGTGAGTATTGTGAGACACATTCGGGTCCTTATTGAAACTGAATTAGTTTAACTCCAGCCAAAAATATACTCAGCTTCCTTGCCATGGCCATAATCGAGCGTTGTATAGAAGTTACGAAACACAAAAGAAAATCTACTACAAGCCTTGGGCTAAAATCGTATATTGCAAACAGCATTATGCACTTGAGTTCAACTTTCACAATTATTAAATTTAAATGACTTGTACGTTCGCGCCAATTATTGAATACATCTTGTTTACTACTAGTTTATCTAAACTCTGAGTTAACATACACCAGTGTAGTCATGTTAATCAAATAACAGAAACCATCCTTGTGTTTGGTAACAGGATGTTTAATCGATGCGCTTTGTTATATTCTGAGACATTGTGCACATCGATATCTTCTGAGTCAACGCCGTGTGCTGGGAACCAAAATGTTAACATTACTTTTTCCTGTCTGACAAATGTTGCGGCTCAGCGACTGGACACTTCAGTCATTTGTTTGTTTACCCCGATATTATGAGTGATGAGTTTAGTGTTCTATGCTTACCATTTTAGTCAACCGAAAGAAGCCGGTTGCTCATGTTCGTCTGCCTTCTCATCAGGATAGTTCCGGCTAACTTTTCAGGGTTCATATCAGAAAACATGTTAACTAGAGAAAGTGATTACTATTTTACTTTACTTCCGGCTGTTTGACCACCTTCTGATAATAAAGGGTACCATCCGGCAAATTCAAGCGGACTGTTTCATCTGCTATTCATATTATAAAGTGGGAATCCAAGTTGTTACATTAACAACGCTCAGTGGCACTTCAGTTAACTGCTTTCAACTCGTTGTTCAGATTAATTAAATTGCCTCGGTTTGCACGAAATCTATATTGTTTTATTACCAGACTGATTGAGTAATTTACCGCCTATTGGTTCGTTCCTTTTCAAATTCCATGCTCGCTTTTTTAGACGCGTAGACCAGTCGCCCCTCTCAACTCGTCAGTGTTCAAGAGCACTCATTGTCATTAGTCCACGTGTAATCTCCATATCATTCGAATCATTTGTAAGTAGGCCCCCATAATGATTCTGCTTAGTAATTAAAAATCCCCGTAGCAATCCTAAAAATCAACTTTCCAACGGATAGAAATGTTTTAAGTAATTTCTTACTTCAGATTGGTAAAATAAAGGGATTTGTTGATAAGGAATAGAATACAAGTATGACTTTAGTATTGTCATGCTAACAAATAGATGTGTTCTAGAAAGTCAGCGTTAATTGGGGTGGGATGGAGGGCAGGGATCCAGTTGTTGCGTGGGTTGGGTGGACGGGCTTGATAACGCCAATCTTAAGTTTTCAGCGGACTGTTTCTATGCACACATATCGTAATAGGAGCGCAACCGCCGTCTTTCGTGACATGGCGGTCTGGGCATTGTAGACGATGTGTAACATTCACTTCATATCTGTGTACTGGTCGCAATCAACTGGATGGACCATAATGCATAAATTGACTCTATTTGTTGTTCTTAAGCGAGCCACGCTGGGAAGTGCTCATGAATTATTTCCGATAAACGCCTAGCATTGCTACCAATATATGTTCTATATACTTTAACCAACTTGACTGCTTCTGGGGCTCGCCGTCCGGATAACCCCGACTGCCGAATTTGTATAACACCGAAGGACGGACTTTCGAACCTATTCAATGGCAGCCTACTGGAAGATTTACACGAAAACTTACATCACTTCGGCTTCATCGAACGTTTTTACTATACCCGTGATAATGCAGTCAAAAACTGAAATACTCAATGCAGTACTACCTTTTAGTATGAAGTAGATCCTCCAAAAATATTTTTGTAAAGCCCCGAGGTTCATGTGAAGACCTTATATCCATGTTTTAACTTCACAAACGTTTGGCTATTTTGACAGTTACGCCTTCCTTTTTTTGTGAACTTACCATCTAGTTTCCAGTTGGTGCGACTTTTTCATGGCTTATCATGTTTCACTCAAAATAAAATGAATAAATAAATAAACCGTAATTCGAACAAGGCACCTGTTACATTTTCACAGATATGAAGTGTCGAAATTGTTATTTGGCTTATCATACAAGCCGATAAGCTATAACCATAGAAAGCGAACTTGTTAGATGCTTACAAAAACATGTAATATTTACAGTAAGTTAAACGGTATTTTAAAAAATAACCTTGGAAATATTTAACGGTGATTTTCAGTTGGATCAGAAATACTGATTCACAAACGCGAGGATGTAGATCAATCTACTAATATTTGCTTTCACTCATCCACTGTCTAAATTTATTTTCATTTACTCTTACGTTTTCAGCCTCACGGCTACGTTAGCAGCAATTGGAGCAGCCAGTGTTCCCAGTGCAGGTCTCGTTACAATGATGTTAGTGTTGACATCCGTAGGACTTCCAACCAAGGACATTTCACTTATTCTGGCAGTAGATTGGATGCTGTGAGTTTTTTCTTGTTCACACAATTGATTTCTTTTTGTACAATTGTACCATTGCTGACCATAGCATCGACATAGCAGACATAATGAGTCTTGACGTATTCATTGTAAGATAAGATAACTGATAAGATGTTACCTCCAGATCAGTGATCCAAAACTAGACAGGTTTTGAAACAGAAGGCAACGTTATTTGTTCGAATTGACTGGTTTTCTATTCTTTCATATGCGCAGAACATTATTGATCTGGCTCACACAACATTTCCAGACGATTGAGTTGAAATCCCAAAATCTATAGGATTGTTAGTTTAGACAATAATTTATCCGTGTGGGCTTTTTGTTGCATTGATTAGGAAACCGCTGTTCTCCGTGGTTGTTTGGCTATGCAGAAATATGTCTTAATACACGATAATGAAACTTTCGAAGATACGAAAAAAAACAAATGTTTCACCTTATTGAAATAACAGGTTACGCGGTGTAATAAACCCATCTGACAGATCAGTGGGATAACACGTGTTACATTGAAATAACAGGCATAAGATTATGAGTTTAGATACTAGAAATGAAAATTAATATGAGTTAAAGTAAACTATATGACTTCATTTGTGAAGTGACCTGTTTGAATAGTTCATCTGATTAGAGGAAATGATTTCACTCGTAAACAGCTCAGAATATTTGTTTCTGGAACATTCTGAGAAAGCATGGACTAAATGCCGTTATAATGAAAACAATGCCTTTTTTTTACAACCGTCTTGACGGTGAGTCATAATATTTTAATGACGATTCAGTCGTTCGTATTGGATTTCTTTGCACGTCAATGTACATGTACGCTGCGATTTCAGCCAATTTATTGTTATATTTATCACTACTCTCGGCCTGTATAACGTTGTAATCTTCACAACATATGTGGTTGTGTGCCTTTGTTTAGCAATGGCCACAACGACGACCTTCACCTATTGAGCCTAGTGAGTTGGCTATTTTTCTGTACACTTTATTGATTACTGCTCTTGAAAAATAGCCACATTGTTCCGAACGGATTTTTACCTCGCCATCCCAACGGGCTTTATACGAAAATATCCAATCATAATACATAAGACCATGGACCATCAAAATGTACTTCAGAATCTATCAAATGTGAAACAAGTTGCCTAAATTCGACTTACAGTTACACATTTCTGAGCGTTAAAATTGACTGGAAGATCTAGTAGATCAAGAAAATGCTGAGTGGATTGGATTCTCCTGCCCAAATACGGGTTGTCGATATATCTGATTTCCTTGTTGTAATTTAAACCAGATAGCGAGCAATTGTTTTTATTTCTCACGATTTTATCTCTCTTACGCAAATCCCTATACTCCCATTGACAACTTAGATGTTTTTTGCTGAAGTCTGATAGGGCAGGCAGACCTAACAGCCTGTCATTAATCGTTTTCAAGAAATGCGCTATGGTCTTATGCTGACATCTAGCTAAGTTGTTCATCCAGTGTTTTACTCAGCGCAAACTTGTTAACTGCCAGAAGACAATATGCACCACACCGATTCCAAATTTCTGTTAATTTCCTACCCATATTGAAACTCAGATGAACATCATTCATTCCAAACCGCTTGCGTATCGTTTTTCATTCTCAAACTTCAATTCCCCCACTTATTCAGTACATCCCAATATGTAAACGTTTTATGGCAAATTTGAAGATGGTTGCTTTTTGCAAGACTACTGGCATGTGTTTGGAAGCAATAATGAGGAGACCTTTTAACAACGCCAAAGAACTTGGTATTCAATTGTCAACCAAGTTAACTGACGGTTAAAACCCATTTTTAGTTCATGTGATATCTGTCCAACCTCGTTATTGCCGTTGTCTATCTATGTGCTACGAAATGCTGGTACGTTGCTTCTGTTGTTGTATTTAATTCAATGGAAACCAGGATCTATCACAACCGATTCTTATCCCACTTGTTAAATCGGCTTATTACTAATACTCATAATAAAGTCGGCGGATGACTAGATGTCAAAGATTCCACTCAATTTAATTCATTCTATCTGCTAGACCATTTGTCTGGAACACTGGATGAGTCAAACATTCACGGTTTGTCAAATCATCCACACGTATGAACGTTATTTGTAGTGAGGAGCATATTGGCAAATGTCTACGGATTTTTCAGGTAACAAATTGCCATGTCCACTTCACACTACAAACATTTTCATCGAAGTCAGAGTGCTCTCATTTCATGTTCGTCGTTCAAAATCTCCGCGGTACACATCACCCAGTAAACAAAGTTATCAGTGCAATTTTCGTTTCACTCAAGATCGTCAACAAGATTGTTACCAAAACATTTTTGTTGCATCTCCAGAGAGGTAATGCTGCAAGGAAAATGAATTAGCCAATAATTGAATGGCACCTCAATCTTACATCAACGAAAAAAAGGAAGCAAAAACATTGCCATGAAAAACTGTTTGAGCTCAAAAGTTGCGATTGTTTTTAAACAGTTTATCAATTGGGTTCATGTATGATAGGAAAACATGTTTGACAATAGATCTACAACAAAAGTGCCCGTGTGAATGCATTCTGAAACTAGAGACAATTACGCAAGACAAACTTTTGCTAATAGTTGAAACGGTGAGGTTTATCAATGACAGCTAGGTGACCATCTCTGATCCAACTTCCTGCTCAAGTTCATTATGGAAGTCAACAGAAAAAGCGCAAACTATTTTCGGTGTCCTCGCCCAAAGCGTTGGATTGTTCACCAATATCGATGCCATCAGCGCAACTGAGCATGTGGACGTAGATGTGGATATTATTAGACAGTAAATCGTGAATAATTTCGAAGGACTTGCCTCTAGTATCCAATCATCAAGAATCGGTATTTTTGATAAACCAGAATAAGAGCAGTTGTTGACAAAATGTATTTGCAAAAACAAGCGATAATTACAGTAGCAAAACTCGACTCAAATGCTCTCTTTCAAAAGTAACCTGCCGAAAACTACATGAGACTAAAAAGCGTTCATCCGTTTCAAGTACTGTTAATTTCACAGACGAATAATTGCCTACTTTTCTTAAGATTTTGGTCAGCATACTGTGGGACAGTCATGTCACGCCTCTGTATGAAACGCTAGCAAGAGCCCTCTTAAAGTTATTCGACGATTTTATGAAACGCATCCGATTGTATTGATATTGAACGTGATCTCACAATATGATGTGTTTCAGTTTTTTCCGCCATAACCCACAAAACAGGGGAAAAAGTAAACAGTGCGCAAAATCAAACTGATATTGTTTGACAAAATTCGTAAAGTGGATTAGGTTTTACGCAAAGTTTGCTTAGTCATTGTTTTGTCAAACTGGAGGCCGAAATGGGTCACTTCTTGGTTCTATGCTATTTGCTTTGATGGCTTAATTATGTGTATATAACCACTGAGGAAAAGGAACTAAAGATCTGTGGAAGGTTAGTGACCATCTTAAAACAGTGTTCCGAGCATTTAGGTTTATGCGGCGCGGTTGGGACCATAATGAAACCTTCAATAGATCTCCATAACACTACGACGAAGTCATGAATACCAGAAAGAAGTTGGTAAACTTTGCATTGTGTCGGTTCTTACGGACCGGTTGCTGAAACAGGTAGTTTCTATGTTCCAACAAGATTTCTTAATTTGGCGCAATGTTGTGTGCAGCTCTAGTTCCACAGAATGCTCCTGTGGAATGATTCAACAAGCAATGTACCATTATGTTCCCTTCTGAATACTTGAGTTTGTGCCGAAATGTTTTGCATTTTATCCCTCATATTCTTTCCAGATGGTTTAAGCATCAGTTATTTAAGTGGTAGATCTACTGTGAAGGGGCCAGGGTACAGTGAACTATGGAAACAGGGGAATCACAGACAGCTTACATTAAGTGAACTGTCAGTAAGCTACGACTATAAACCATTGAACAAGAGAGGAAACCTATTCGGGACCAGGATTTTAAACAGTAGATTGCACAATCTATTACTGACTGGTCTTAATTCGTCTAATCTGCTGTGATAGTTCATATATATTCGTCACACAAAATTATAGAAAAACAAAAAAAATAGTTACCACGTTAGTTTTAGACTCAAGACATATTCCCTAATTAATAATGGGCTAACTGCGTTCTGTGAATAAAAGCCGCGGCCGTGCAACATTGTTCACACAGGACATTGAAAGCATTGGCTTTGACCACTCAATATTCATGTCCCAGGAAGTGTGCAAGCATCCCCTTGGCTGCGTGACAATAGTCGCCAAGTTCTGCATTATCTTATGTTTAGAGCAAACTGTAACACAATCGAGTGCTTTAGTAAGCAACTGCTCTCCCGCTTGGCACATATAGGTCAACTTGTACCCATACGAAAGCATATAAATGTAGATAGATTCGGTTAGTGGGGTCAATGACATTTTCAGTCTTCGGTTTAGAATCCGGCAGACCAAACAATTATCCGTCGATAGTACAACGTGTCAGAACTACTAAGGCTTATCAAACAGCAAGATTACGGTACAGGTTGTGGCGTAGAAATCTGTTTCATTTCAAACATATTAAAATCAAAACGTTTACAGGAGCATCATGAAGGCAAATAAGCTCAGGAACACTTCGAACATATAAAACAACAATGTGACAATAATTTGAATACATTTATTATCTCATATCTTACAAAATATCTCCGTTTAGATGTGAGCTTCTGGTAAAAACAGATAATACAAATCATCTCTAAAAATAAAAACATACACTGGTCAGAGGGCAATAATGTGCAATGCTAGAGCTCCAATGAACGCCCGACGCAGATAACAGTGCCTGATAGGTTTCAGACCGACATCCACATGTTCACAAATTTGCATACACAGGAGAAGGTTACATGTACCAGGTTATATTTTTTCCTAACAGATTGCTTCCTTTTGGTGCTTTCAAAGATAAACGCTTTATTCAGATCTAGTGAAGGTTCTTCTGCATTTTCGTTGACATAAAATGCGTGACGTTTGTATACGGTAGCTCAACTTGAGTGCTTTCCATCTTTTTGGCTGGATAAGCTTAAAGAATTTACTCCCATGTGAGAGTGAATTGTTTAAAATAAACAGAATATTATTCACAAATGGCTGTAGCTTTCTTATCTGCCTTGACCCTCTAAAAATATAGAATTGTATCGAACCCATAGTATTTTTCTACTTTTAACTTGATCAGAGATTCAATCCTAGGGGCACCGAGCTTGGTTAATATTATACTTCCCTCTGGAAATGATGAAAACCCTAACCATTACTCACACTAAAATGTGGCTGAGCGTTTGTATATGATCAGTCGTTCGTGTTCGATGTGATTTCGATGGCGTTTGCATCAGTATGGTTCCCCACGAAGACGTGCACTGGAGTTTAAATCCTGGTCCCCTTGAAGATATGCTCACAGACTAGCTTTAGCAACCTCAAAGTTTCAGTCTACCGCGTGTAGTCAGTTCAGATCAAAAAAAGTTAACGAACGTAATGCTTACTCGCTGACGAAAACTCCATGTTCATACTATAGGTTACTCTTTAATCCATAAGCATATGAGGCAACTGCATTAAAATAACATAATTGGAATTAATAGACCATCAGGTCTAAAGGTCGAACAAAACCGACTACGTAAATTATTAAGCCATATTGAGGGCAATGTTTTCTATGCGATTCAGTTCAGAAGTTTGCTGTTTCCTAAATGATTAGCTGACAGTTGACTGAGTTGTACACACCAAAAGTGATCTCCATTTCCTTGATACATCAACAAAATGTTAGTAGACTGGACAGACGGCTGGTCTGGGTTAAATACATATACATTACCCACCGTGCGATCCCGCCACTGTTGTACGCGGACACATAATAGCTTTGGGTATAACTGTCGAACAATACAAAAATTGAGCACTGATGGAAAATTACTCTCGAATCTACTTGCCATAGTCAAGAATATATATTCAGAGGTACAGAATGTTGACTGAAACCAGATTTTAACTGTAGTTTAATCTCGTTCGAAGTCCAAACTAGAAGTTAGCAAAACGCAACGTGCACAGAGGTATAATGCAAAATTTTGTTGATTAGAGCAATACATCGTTTAAAAGTAGGTTCACTACTACAAAAAAAGAAAACATGCGTAAAATCAAAACGAAATTTTTTGAGTTGGTGCAATGTGGTTAACTTCTAACCGCACAAGCAGAACGTATTCACTTGGGAGCGTAGATTATAAAATATTCAATAGAATATTTGGCATTGATTGCATTGAAGTGCAATTTCCAAGCAGTATGAATAGCGTAATTACCCATTGTTGCGACTATGAGGAGAATCCAAAGAAAAGATTGCCCGATATTAGATCGTTGCATTAAAAGTGTCCTCAAAGTTATACTACTGATAACAACTGAATTCGCAATGCTGTGATTACTGATGAGAATTCGTATTTGAAGTACCTTGCCATGGAACCGAATCCTGGTAAAGAAGAAAGTTTCGTCTCGGTGAACAGAATATTTATTCCCACAACACATGATGAATGGTCGAAACACAGTTAGAAAGAACTCTCCATTTTATACGTATCAAAATGGAAACGTTCCCTTGTCTACTAGCGAAGCCTCACAATATTTCAGTTTGCTAAACTCTAGAAATGAAACTAACTACTCCCCCCACGTTTCATTTTGTGTTTACTGTCACAAATACGGTCAGCAAGTGAACTTAAAACTTCTTCTGTCGAAGTGAACAACACTGACGTCTGCATGTAGTAAATTTCAAATATAAGATAGCAAATGATTCCACTTCAGAACATCCAGTATTTGTCGCCATGTACCTGCAAATGACAACTTGAATATTTCTAAAATGTATACATCTAGATTGATCATTCAGTTACAAAAAGTAACTAATAGTAGATAGATGTTACAACTGTTTCAACTAAACGGGAAAATAAAACCAAAAGCATAACAAAAACCATAGCGTTAAAGTTTGAATTATTCATTCAGTTAGTAACTCTTTCAAAAAGTTTCAAAATATTGATTAGGCATTTTTCAACTGTTTTTGATCTCCGACCAAAAAGCGCTAACTTCACACTGCACCCGTGTCATTGGGGTTGCAAGTTCCAAATGATCAGAGTCCTACATAAAATATTTGAGATTCCCTGCATACCGAATTTACAGCAAGCTATATTTGAATTAATAACTAATAGGCGTCAGTTCAAAGATATTTAGGAATGGATATCAAACTGTGTTCAGTGATCGGTTTTATATCAGATTTCAGTTATTTAAAGCAATTTGCAAAACTTATAAGGGAATATGCTCCCCGGTTTAAGAAAAAAAGAAAATCGTCTAACATCTTGAGTGACTCATAGTTTAGCATTTCATTGCATTAACCTTCGTCAATAAATCACTGGAGACAGTGTAAAATACCTCAGTGGCACCAAGGTTATCAAACTTAGCGTTGTAAATTGAGAGTCCAACAAGTGTGACTTTGAAAGAATTTATACTACGGGCTGAGTCGATTTTGAACACGTTCATCAACTGGGCAGGAAGTAAAGTAACGTGGCAAAAATACGCACCACAGATGAGCTCTTACAAAGTCAAATCTTGAGAAAGTGCCTGTTTTTGAAGGAGCTTGATTGACATGCAAATGAGAACGTGCAAACAGCGTTCAGTGTTGATTGACGTTTAGATTTTATCAGAAAATATCCTTGCTACAAAGCAGTAATTATCCAACACTTCCAGATTTCCGAAGTGTACAAAATAAAGAAAAAGAGGTTTGAATGATGTGTGTAGAACAACACTAGAGGCAATTCCATATCACGATGTGTAAACTTCACTCATGAAATAACGGTCGGCTATAAAAATTTTGAAAATTCAGGCAGCAGTCAATTCCCATCAACCGCTTCCTAATCAACGAAAAGACTATGTGAGTGGGTCAACCAGTTTGTCCGGTTGACTGAGACATAGAACGTGCAAAAACCAATATAATCTCCCATTTTCACCACCACCCTTGTGATGCGAGATTTTTATATAATAGGGGATGATATCAAAGAACTATGGTTCAGTGATCGATATATTGTGGTAAAAGTCGCAAAAAATGTTGTCTTACACTGACAAATTACATCAAACTACTCTCCTAATCAGTTTTGCAAAAAAGCTGGAACTTTTTATGAGGTACTTTAATTTTACACTCCAGTATAGATACTTGTTCTTCGAAAACGAAATTCAAATGATATTTCTGTTATTTTTCACTGGTGATGAAATAGTTTTCATTCATAACCGCAGTGATGTTTTGTTGTAAATCAAGAAGGAAACTGTTATTTATGCCATTTTTATTACACATAAGTGCTTAACAATTAAGTTTTACAATTGTGTTCTTTTAATCGCTTCCGGTATGCATCTAAACTTGCGATGATTTTAGATTACGTTACTGATCTTTACTACAAGATTGATGACACCGGAAAACACGCACAGTGTACACCAAGAGACACGTTTTAACAGAGGGGCTCACTTACATGATGTTTTCGAAAAATATAATCTTTAACATAAACTCATGGATCTGAATTTTAGCTTTATAATGTGATACCACGAATAAAGTATGGATGTAAAAGACCGCCAGGTTAAGAGAGTCAAAAGCAATCAACCGTAATTTTATAATTAGAAATGATGAAAATATTTTCCAGCAAATATTTGCAGTTGAAACAGTTAAGTAGATATAAACACAATGTCATTCTAATTTGTCAATTTGTAGCTTAAAAGCAAACGTTTGATAGTTGAACAAAGAAAAAATATTTCTAATTTCCTTTGATGTTTCGGAGATTTATGTTACCTATCAAACCGAAAGTAACACAAAATTGGCAACAGACTAAAAGTTTAATTTTTACAGATCCACTCGAGTATTCCGTGTTGGTTGACTTGAGGAACATACTTGAGGAACCATACATCAAACAGCAAATTAGTATACGTCATAAGTAATAATGTATGTTACTTATGGGTAATAAAGCGAGAGATTTGTGAACAATTTGTAGAAATATTCCTTAAACTGTTGGTGGGCGTCTATTTCAAGTCACGATTCACTGCAAAAATAGAATGTCCAGAATTCCTTTGAATGTGAGATTTTTCTTTCGCCGAACTTCAAATGTCCTTAGCAAGGCGTTATTTATGGTCTAATAATGACCTGCTTTAAGTGTAAAGTTGAGAAATGGTAATAGAACCGTAAATCATTACAAAGCTTTCACAAAACCTATAGTAACTCTCCGATCGAAACTTTGTTTCGCAAAATTAAACTCAATAACCTGGTAAAATAGCAACACTTATCAGTCACCCAAAGTAAATTATAAAGTGCAATGTTTGTAAATGCAAACCGACTAAAATGCGGTCAATTGAACCGGTTTGTCACCCACCGCACTGTTAGTTGACTATTTCTATATATGATCAGTTGTGTTAGTCTGTTGTAATCTATTCCATAAATTAAACATATGAATTACACATGCGTAACTAAATCGTGACTACTGTGCAAAGAATCACTAGAATGTTGCAAGACAAACGCCGAAAAAATTCACCTTTTCTAGTATATTCGGGTTGTTTCGTTAATGTCACCTTAAACATCAATAACTTCATCTGGTTTCCCCCTAAGAATTTCGATGTGCTGTGCGCAAAAATGATGTTTCAGCGGTGAATTATACATATGTTGTTGGAGATAACAAAAAAACGTTTCAGTATGGCTCTAATTTCAATGTTTTTCATCTGTCAAGGGACCGAATTCGCACTTCGATCAATGTGCTCGGCGATGCTGTGGGAGCAGGAATTGTAGACCATCTCTGTCGTAAGGAACTAGCTGAAAAAGATGCTGAAACCGAACGTGAGTTAGACGAGGCGGTGGAAGAGTACACCAGAAGAATTTCATCTCCCTCCTCACCGACTGGAAGTGAACCGGCCGGTAGTGAACGCAGGCGAATCAGCAAGAAAAGAATGAGTGTGGCCGCCGCCATGAGGCTACATGAAAACGTTTCACCACTGTCCAGTACGATTGCGTCTGCTGCCATTGCTGACCACCCAAAGACATTCCCTTTCCGGACAACTTCGATGAATGAGCCGCTGGAAGATATTGATGCTTAAAATCTTGTTGATCTTTCCCACTGTGTAACTTGAAATTATCGGTCGTCTCATGTATTGCTACATATTTATTATGCTCAGATTTTGTTCTGGAAAAAAATGTAATAACCATTCTCTAAATTTACGAGTATTTCACCAAAATATTATACTTTTAGTTACTTAAAGAAACTTTGAACACAATTACCCTACAAGTCCCAGTCACGTACCACAGCTTTTCATGTCGGTCGCTTCAACAACTCTTTTTTCAACCGAAGGTACAACTGTCACATTACCCTTGTAGTGTGTTATCTATCCAAACCTTGGAACGTTACATCATTGGATTATGCAGTACTGGGTTTCGTTTATCCCTGGCTAGCTCCTCTCTCTTTATCAGTTATATATATTGTAATACTCGGTTTGTTGTACCAATAAATTTAGTTTGTGTAATTTTGTTTTGTTAATTGTAGTTGACATTACTCACTACCGACTTGT